>NIJG01000394.1:154930-165495 GCA_002201625.1 Euglossa dilemma
GGCACGTATTCCAGGATTAAATCATCTGATCAGCGTTTGCAATAAATGTGCTTAATCATACGGTATGAATATTAGGTAGACAGTCAAACCGTCGATGAGCATTTCCAATTTGTATATGATCAATCTTCATATGCAAGCCCTTACTGTCCGAGAACTTGACCTGCTGTATCGAGAGTCTTACTTCGTGTTTCGAGAAGGAAATTAGTTTTCATTTTAGTGACAGACAACCAAATTTCATACATGAATAGGAAGAGCGATTGTCAAACCGTGCGATATCGTTACCAACATATTTGAGTGTCAAACAGATAAATCAAATGTAACACGTATCCTGTTATTCCGGTAGTGAATCCAGGAATTCCGGGAGTCTATCTGCGGCACATAATTGGTAATTCACACCCTAGTTCAGGGTTCGAATATTAAAGTATAGCGTAAGACCGTTGTAGAACTTTACCTATTCGTATAGAATCAAACTTTTTACCGAAGGCCTTTCCTCCCGAGTCGTCATACCCGCTGTTGGCAGAGCCTTACATATTATTCACGGAAACAAATTAGTATACATTATAGCAGATGAACACCTTATTGTCATGTACGAATTAACGAGAGTCAAACCGTTCATGAACGATCACATCTTCTTTGGGAGCCGAGCGGCCAAGTCAATAGCTTCACATATCCTGCTATTCCGATAGGCAAACCCGATATGCCGGGAGTCAATCCGCTGTACAGTATTGGTAATGGATACCTTAACTCGCGGTTTGAATATCAGTGTAGAGCGTGAAACCGTTTGAGAACGTTACAAGATGCTATAAAAGCAAACGTGTTACGGAAGACCTTACCCTCCGAGTACCTAATTCGCGTTATCGGGAGTATTACTTCGTAATCAGAGTTACAATTTAATATGCATTTTAGTAACGGGCACCTTAATTTCACGTATGAGTTAGAAGATCGAGAGTCAAACCCTCTACGAACATTGTACCCTTATTTGAGGATCGAACGCCAAAGTCAATAGCTTCTCATATTTCATGATTCTGAGAGCCACACGATGTATTCCAGTAGTAAATCGGCTGTAGAATATTGGCAATAGAGACCCTGATGCCAGGGTATAAATATTAAGCTAGAGAGAGAGAGAGAAGCCTCTGTACAACATTTTCCATTTGTATAGTGACAATCATTTTACCGAAGACCTTACCCTCCGAAAAACTAACCCGCTGGATCGAGAGTATAACTTCGTGTTCTGAGAGCATAATTCGTATCCTTTTCGGTGTCGGGCACCGTATCTTCGTGTACGAATTAGAAGTTCGATAGTGAAGCCGTTCGAGAACGTTACCACCTTCTTTAAGAACAAAACCGGTCAAGTTAGTGGCTTCAACCATCCTGTGGTTACGAGAATGAAACAATTCTCCTCGGAGTAAATCCGCTGAACAAGATAGGCAATTGACACGATAATTCACGGTATGAACACTAAAGTACAGAGTCATACTGTCGGAGATCATTGTCAATTGGTATAGAGTTACTCTTTTTACCGAAGTCCTTAACTTTCAAGATCATATCCCGCTGTATGGAGAGTGTAACTTCGTGCTCAGAGAAAGAAATTAGTATCCATCTCAGTGACAGGCCCCTACATTTCTTGTATGAATTAGAAGGTCGATTGTGAAATGGATCGGGAACGCGACTTTTCGTTGAGAGTCGGTGGGCTATGTCAAGAGCTTCACCTATCCTGTGATTCCGAGATTATAACCAGGCACTCCAGGAATATATATGCTGAACAGTATTGGAAATAGACAAATTAATTCGCGATTCGAATATTACAGTCGCACGTCAAATCTTTGTAGAAAGTTATTTATTCGTATAGCGTCAAACTTTTTACAGATGGCCATGCCTTCTGAGAAGCCCAACCCGCTGCAGAAAATATCTTGCACAGAGTAAATGGCAAATTAGTAACATTAACTCCGGGAATACATGGTTTGACTCTTAGAATATGGGAATACGTCATGCCATGGACTTAGCCATTCGTCTCTCAAAGAAAGTGGTAACGTTCTCGAACGGTTTGACCCTCGATCTTATAAATAATACAAGAAATTATGGTGCCTGTCACTAAAATTCATACTAACCTGCATCCCTGAACCTGAAGCCACACCCTCTATGCAGCATGGTAGCTTCTTGGAAGGTAAGGCCTTCGGTAATATGTTTGACTCTATACCAACACGCAACGGTCTACAACGTTTTCACTCCGTATAATTATATCAATACCGTGATATATGGTGTCTAAGACCGATACTGTACTGCGGATTTCCTCCCGGCGTAGCTGGTTTGATTCTCGGAATCACAAGGATACGTGAAGATATTGACCGAGCCGTTCGACTCTCAAAGACGGTGGTAACGTTCCCGAACGCTGACCCTCGAACTACTAAGTCATTCAGGAAATTATGGTGCCCATCATTAAAATGTATACTAATGTGCTTCTCTGAACAGGAATATATACTCTCGATACGGAGCTTTACATTCTCGGCGGGTATGGCTTTCAGTAAAAGGTTTAACAGTATACAAATAGGTACTACAACAGTATAGGCTCTATAACGGTATGTCGGTAAGCTTTAATATTCATTCCGAGAACTAATGTGGCTATTGCCAGTACGGTACGGGGCACATACTCCCAGAGTGCCTATTTTGTCTCTCGGAATCCTAGAATACGTGATGCTATTAACTTAGCCGTTGGAATCATAATGAATGTGGTAACGTTCTAGAGTAGTTTGACTCTCGATTTTGCTATTCAGACATGAAAATAAGGTTTCCGTCAGCAGTAATGACTACTATTTTGTTTCCGTGAGCACTAAGCAAGACACTCGCTAGTTCAGTGTTCGTTCTAGGACGATAAATAATTCGACAAAAGGTTTGACATTAATCCAATTGGTAACGCTCTCAGTCAATTTGATGATATAGTTTAAAATTCAAACCGTGAGTTAAGGTGCTTATTTCCAATACTGATCAGCGGACTTTCTACCGCAAAACCATGCTTGACATTCGGAATCACAGAATAGGTGAAGCTACTGATTTGGACGGTCGACTCTCAAAAACGGTGGCAACATTCTCGAATGTTTTGATTCCGATCTTTGTAATTCATACGTGAAATTAAGGTGCCCGTGAGGTGCACTAAAATGCATACTAATTTACTTCTGCGGACAAGATGTTATACTCTCCATACAGCGGGTAATATTCACCACAAGTAAGGCTTTCGACAAAAGGTTTGACTTTATACAATTTGGCAACGCTCTCAAACGATTTGTCGCCCTACTATAATATTCAACCCGCGAATGAAGGTGTGTATTGCCAAAACAGTTCAGCGCACGTACTCCCGGTGTACGGTTGGACTCTCGGAATTGCTGCATCGGTGAAGCTACTGACGTAGCTGTTCGTCTCTCACAGAGTCTGGCATCGTTCCCGTACGGTTGGACCATCAATTTTCAATCTCATAAATGCAGTTAAGGTGCGCACTACTGAAATGTATACCAATTTCTTTCTCTGAATAGCAAGTTATGATATCCATGTAGCTGGTGAGTTTCGCGGCAGGTTAAGTCTACGGTAATACGTTTGACATTTAAGCAATTAGTAATGAACTCAAAGGGTGTGACGCTCTATTTCAATATTCAAACCGTGAATGAATGTGTCTACTGCCAATATCGATATGCGGATTTACTCCAGGGATGCCTGCTATGACTATCGTAAACAATGGATATCTGTAGCCATTCACTTAGTCGGTCGAATCTCATAGAAGGTAGTATCGGTTTCGTACGGTTTGTCCCTCAATCTTCACACGATAGGTGAAGGTATTGACGTAGCCGTTCCTCTCTCATAGAAGGTGGCATCCTTCTCGAGCGGCATATCCGTCTATCATCTAATTCATACATGAAGTTATGGTGCCCGTCACTGATATGCATACGAATTTCTCTCTCTGGACGCGAGGCTATGCTCTTGATGAAGTCAATGAGGTTCACGGAAGGTATGGCCATAGGTAAAGCGTTTGATTTTATGCCAGTTGGTAACGCTCTCAAATGATTTGACGTTCTATGTTAATATTCAAACCGTGAATTACGGTATGTATTGCCAAAAATGTTCAGCGCACTTACTCGCGGAGTACCGGGCTTTACTTTACGAATCACAGTATAGGCGAAGCTATTGTCGTAGCGGAACTCACAGAATTTGGCATCGTTCTCGAGCGGTTTGATACTCAATCCACTAATTCATATTTGAAAATATGGTGTGCTTTAGCGATAATGCCTACTCACTTGTTTCCGTGAGCACTGAACATGACACTGGCTACAGCGTGGTAGGTCCTGGGAAGGGTATGTTTCCGGTAATAAGAATGACTCTATACTAATTGGTAATATTCTCCGACGGTTTCACCTTCTACTTTAAAATTCATATTGTGAATTAAATGGCCTATTGCCAATACAGTACAGCGAGTTGCCATCTGGAATACCTGATTTGACCCTCGGAATGACAGGACAGGTGTATCCACTGATTTAATAGTTGGAGTCTTGAAGAATGTGGTAACGTTCTCGCAACGCTTGTCTCTCGGTCGTCGTAATCATACATGAAAATAAGGTGTCTGTCTGCCAAAATGGCAACTAATTTTTTCCGATGAACTCTATAGAAGCCAATCACTACAGGCGTTCTCGGAAGGTAAGGCCGTCGGTAAACAGTTTGTCTCTATGCCAATTCGTAATGTTCTACAACGGTTTGACTCTGCACTTTATCTATACCTGGAGGAATGGTGTTAAGATCCAAAACTGTAAAGCGGATTTACTTCCGGAGTTCTTGGTTTGACTTTCAGAATCATTATACGGGAGTAAATGCGCTCTGCAGTATTGGCAATAGACACTTTAGTTCACGGCTTCAATATTAGAGCAGGCCGTTAAACCGTCGGGGAACGTTACCAATTGGTATATAGTCATTCTACTTACCGAATACGTAACCACCCGAGAAGCTACCCCGCATGGATCGATAGCATTATTTCGTATTCGGAGTGGCAAATTAGAATGCATTTTAGTGACGAGCACCATCGTTTCAAGTATTAATTGGAAGATCGTGTGTCAAACCGTCCCAGAATGTTACCACTTTCTTGCAGAATCGCACAGCTAAGTCAACAGCGTCATCTATCCTGTGAATCCGAGAGTCGAGACAGACATTCCGGGAGTAAGGCCTCTAAAAACTATTAGCAATAGAAAATCATTCCGCGGTATGTATGGTAAAGTTGGGAGTCAATCCCTCGGTGATCATTATTCGGCCTTATTTCTGAATACTTTTCCTTCTGTGAACATTTCCCGCTGTATCGGGCGTATATCTTCGAGTTCAGAGTAGCAAATTAGTATACATTTTAATGACGGCCACCTTATTTATATTTATGATTCAAAAAATCATGACTAAAACCTTTGGAGGACGTTACCACCTTCTATAAGTGTCGAACAGCTTTGTTAACCGCTCCACCTATCCTGTGATTCTAAGAGTCAAACCAGGTAGTCCGCGGCTGATCCCGCTGTACAGCATTGTCATTAGACACGCAATTTCATGGTATGAATATTGATTAACAGAGTCAAACCCTTGTTGCACGTTCCGTATTGCTATATGTTCAAACTTCTACCGAACGACCTACTTTCGGAGAAACTAACCCGCTGCATCGAGATTATGTCATCGTGTTTAGAGCAGCAAATTAGTTAACATCTTAGTGTCGCTGGCCTTAGCTTCATGTATGTATTGGAAGATTGTGGGTAAAAACGATCGTGGTCGTTACCACCTTAGATGAAAATCGAAAGCCTTAGCTATTAACTTAGAGTCAAGCCAGGTACCCTGGGCGTAAATCCGCGGAACAGCGTTGCCATTAGACACTTTAATTCACGGTTTTAATGTGAAAGTAGAGAGTCACTCCAATTGAGAGCGTTACCAATTGGTATAACGTCAAACGTTTTACTGTAGGCCTTACCCTCCGTAAGCCTAACGCGCTGTATCGAGAGAATAGCATGGTGTTCTGATGAAGAATTAGTCTACATTTTAGTGACAGGCAGCTGCATTTCATGTAGATTTGAAGATCGAGGTTTATACAGATCGAAAACGATACCACCTTCACTAAGGGTCGCATACATAAGGCAGTATCATCACCTGCGTCGTGATTCCTAACGGCAGACCAGGTATTACAGGAGTAAATGCGCTTCACTCTATTGGCTATGGACACCATAAATTATTGAGCATTGGAGTAGGGCGCCAGACCGTTTGAGAAGATTACCAACGGGGTGAAGTTAAACGATTTACCTAAGACCGTGCCCTCCAAGATCAAGACCCGCTGCATCTAGAATATAGCTTCTTGTTCAGAGATGCAAATTAGTAGACATTTTAGCAGACAAACTACTTATTTTCATGTATGAATAGATGAATCGACAGTCAAACCAATCTAAAACGATTCCACAATCTTTGAGGGGCGTACGGCATATCAATAGCTTCAGCTATCCTGTGGATCCGAGGGTCAGCCCATGTATACCGGGATTAAATGCACTGTACATTACTCGCGGTAGACATGTTAATTCACGGTTTGAATTTAAAGTAGAGCGTCAACCCGTTTGAGAACGTTACTAATTGACATAATGTCGAACAATTTGCTGATCGCCTTACCCTCCATAAGCATAACCCGCTGCAACACCGTGTTCAGGGGAACAAATTACTGTACATACTAGAGATGGACACCGTAGTTTCGTGCATGAATAAGAAGATCGTGTGTCAAACTGTGCGAGAATTTTCCCACCATCTTTGTGATTCGGACGGCGGAGTAAATGGCTTTACCTATCTTGTTCTTCGGAGAGTCAATCCTGGAAATCCGGGAGTACACCCTCTGATGGATACTGGAAATTGGAACGATAATTCGCGGTATTAATGTTAATTTAAGGATTCAACCGTCGAAGAACATAACCAATTCGTATAAAGTCATTCCTTTTACAGAATACCATACTATCCGACAACCTCACACGCTGTAGCGAGAATCTTCTCAATTTTCGAGGAAACAAATTAGCAGTAATTTTAACGGACGGACACCGCGTTATCATGTATAAATATCAGCATCAAGGATCATAGCGTTCGAGAATGTTACCATCTTTTTCAAGAATCGTACGGCTAAGTCAAAAGGTTCACCTCTCCTGTGTTCCCGAGAGTCATACAAGCTTTTCGGGGAGTAATTGCACTATACAGTATTGGCAACAGGTACTTCGCTTTCACGGTATGAATATTAAATCCGATTGTCAATCTGCTGTAGGACGTTACCTATTGTTATAGATTCAAAGATTTTGCTGATAGCCTTACCATCAGAGAAGTTAATTCTCCGTATCTAGAGTACGACTTCGTGACCAGAGGATGAAATAAGTAGACTTTTTGTTGACAGGATCCATAATTTCGTTATGAATAGGACGATCGAGTGACAAACCGTTCACGAACGTTTCCACGTTCTTTGAGAATGGAACGGTTGAGTCAAAAGCTTCACCTTTCCTATGATTCCGAGAGTCAAACGAGGTATTCCGCCAGTAAATAAGCTAAACAGTGCTGGCAGTAGGCACCTTACTTCACGATATGTGTATTTAAGTGCGGAGTGAAACCGTCAGCGAACACTATCAATTCGTATAAAGTCATTTCATTTACCGAATACCTTACATTCGAAGATCCTAACCCTCTGAAGCAAGCGTCCTGCTTTTCGTTCACGGAAAGAAATAAGAAGACATACTAGCAGAGAAGCACCACATTTTCATGAATAAATATCGAAATCGAGAGACAAATCGTTCGAGAACTTTGCCACGTTGTTGTATACTCGTAAGGATAAGTCAATAGCTTCAGCTCTCCTGTGATTCCGAGAGTCAAATCTGGTATTCCGGATTTAAATCCGCTAAACAGTTTTGGCAGCAGACACCATAATTCACGGTCTGAATATCAAAGTAGAGCGCGAAACTGTTTCAGAGCGTTACCAATTTGTATAACGTTAAACGTTACACTGAAGACCCTACACTCCGAAATACTAACCCACTGTATCGAGGTTATGACACCGTGTTCAGAGGAACAAATTAGTAAACGTTTTGGACACGCGAATTTCAATTTCATGTATGAATCGGAAGATCAGGTGTCATGCCGTTTGGGATCGTTTGCAGCTTTTTAGAGAGCGGCACATTATAGTCAATCGCATCACCCTTCCTGTTATTCAGTCTGTAAAACCAGGTATTCCGTATGTAAATCCGGTATTACTAAAGACGTTACACACCAAAAGCCTAACCCGCTGTATCGACGGTATAACATCGCTTTCCGGGAAGCAAATTAATATACATTTTAGTGACAGGCACCATAATTTCATGTATGAATAAGAAGAGCGATGGTCGAACCGTTCCAGAACGTTACCACCATTTTCAAGAGCCGGACTTCTAGATCAACAGCTATACCTACCTTGTAATTCCGAAGGTCAAACAAGGTTTTCCGCGATTTAATCCGCTGTATACTACTGGCAACGGACACCTTCATCCACGGCTTGAGAATTAAAGCTTTGCGTCAAACCGTAGAAAAACGTTTCTTATTCGTATAGAGTCAAGCACTTACCTGGATTCCATACAATGCGACATCCTAACTCGCTGTATAGAAAGTAAATTTCGTGTTGTGAGAAAGAAATTAGTATAGATTTCAGTGACTGGCACCTTATTTTCGTTAATGAATTCGAAGGTCGATTGTGAAACCCTTCGAGAAAGTTACAACCTTATTTGGGAATCGAACGGCTACGTCAGTTGCTTCATCTACCCTTTGATTCAGAGAGTGAAACCAGCTAATCAGAGAGTAAATCCGCTCAAGTGAATTGGCAATGGACACCTCAGTTCAAGGTATGAATATTAATGCAGACCGCTAAACCGTTGTTGAACGTTACCAATTGTTCTAATGCTATCGTTTTACCGAAGATCTTACCCTCCGAAAATCCAACCCAGTTTGTCGTGAGCATAACTTCGTGTTCAGAGAGAAAAATTAGTCTCCATTTCAGTGACGTGCACCATAACTTCATGTATGAATTAAATTGTCTATAGTCAAATCAGTCGAGAACTTTACAACTTTCTGTAGGAGAGGAACGGCCAAGTTAGTAGCTTCACCTATCCTGAGATTCCAAGGGTCAAACCAGGTAATCCGAGAGTAAATCCGCTGTACAGTATTGGTAATAGACATCTTAATTCACGGTTTGAATATTAAAGCAGGCCGTCAAGCCGTTGTAGAACGATAACTATTCGTGTAGGATTAAATGTCTTACAGAATGCCTTACCCTCCGAAAAACTGACCCGCTGTATCGAGAATATACCACCGCGCTCAGAGGTAAGGACTAGTACACAATTTTCTAACGAGCTCCTTTCTCTCATGCATAAATTAGAAGATCGAGTTTGAAACGTTTCGAGAATGTTAGCACCTTCTATGAGAGACGAACGGCTAAGTCTATGGCAGCACCAATCCTGCGATTCCAATAGTCAGATTAGGTATTCAGGGTGTAAATCAGCTGATCGGAATTTGCAACAGACACCTCAGTTTACGTTTTGAATGTTAAAGTAGAGCGTCATACTGTTTGAGTGTGTTGCCAATTTGTATAAGGTCAAACGATTTACTGGAGAATTTACACGCCGAAAGTATAATCCGTTGCATCGGGTGTATAACTTCGTGTCCAGAAATTTAATTCAGTACTCATTACAGTGGCGGTACCTTAAATTCATACGTGAATTAGAAGATCGATGGTCAAACCTTTCGAGAACGTTATCACCTTCATTGACGATCGAACGGCTATGAAAATAGGTACACCTATCGTGTGATCCCGAAAGTCATATCAGGTATTCCGGGTGTCAAATCGCTGTACATTATTGGCAACAGTTCCCTTAATTCACGGTTTGAATATTAGAATAGAACGTCAAAACGTTTGAGATCGATACCAATTGCCATTAAGTCAAACCATTTACAGAACTGCTTACCGTCCAAGTAGCTAACCCGCCCAATCGAGAGTATAGCAACGTGTCTAGAGATACACACTGGTAAACCTTTTAGTGACGGCGACCCTAATTTCATTATGAATAAGAGGATCGAGGGTGAAACCGCTCCAGAACGTTACCACCATCTTTGAGTGGCAAACGGCTAAGTCAATATTTTCACCTGTACAGTGAGGCCGAGATTCAAACCAGATATTGCGGGATTAAATGCGCTGTTCAGTATTGGCAATAGACAACTCAATTCGCGGTTGGAATACTAAAGAGGACCGTCAAGCCATTGTATAACATTACCTGTTCGTTTAGGTTTAAACTTCTTACACAGTGCCTTACCCCCACCCCCAAAAACAGACCAGCTGTGTCGAGAGTAAAGCACCGTGTTCAGAAGTACGAACTAGTGTACATTCTAGTGACGTGCACCTTAATTTCATGCAGGAATTAGAATATCGATGGTCAAACCGATCGAGTGGGTTACCTCACTCTTTGAGAGTCGAACGGCTAGGTCAGTAGCACCACCTATCCTGCGATTCTGAGAGGCCAACCAGATAT
>NIJG01000395.1:7586-18332 GCA_002201625.1 Euglossa dilemma
TATTTGAGCGATAGAGTTTGGTTGAGAAAAGTGCCATGTCGTCGTTTTTCAGCTTTGCCAGCCTTGGTAGCTCTTTTCTATTTGTTCTGTTTGTCCCAACAATCGTAGTCTGTTTTGCTAAAGGTAGACTCGTAAAAAAGTTGTCTGTGGTTGTATTTCTTCCACATCCTAAATACGGTTCTGCTAATTTCATAGTGACAAACTCTTCAAGAGGAACTGAGGGTTCTCTACATTGATCTTTCCCCAAATATGGAAAGCCGATTATTATATATTTGCTACGTACATCGGATGCTAACCAAAATTTTATACCAAATTTGTCCGGGATATTGGGCATGTATTGAGTGAATCTACCCCTTGCTTTCGTTCGAAACAATTGTTCGTCAATAGTAATATATGGACCTGGTCTATAACAATTTTGACTGTTGTCAATAAACTTTTACCACACTGCGGAAATCATAACGAATTTTTCGGTTTGTAATCGTTGGCTTCGTTAATTTTTGTCGTCAAATTGAATAAAATCTCATAATCTCCGTAAAGTCATGTCTACTCATAGTATTTGAGAAAAAAGGCGGTCCCCACTCTCTATTCCATGGAAGCGCTATATCTATGTTCTTATCGTCATATGCGCCGCGTGCATACATAATTGCAAAAAATGCATATAACTTTGCAGTATATAGTTCCCATTTATATCCCAACAATCTAAATGCCTCTGCCTCTGTGTACTTTCTTATAAGTTCGATAACATTTTTATCAATTATCAAAGAAAATTCCGTCCTAACTTCGCCTTTCATAATATTACGTTTACTGTACCCAGTCGGGCCTGGTGTTTCCCTAAAAATATTGTGACCACGTGCTCTTCCAGGATTGGACCTTATTTTTACTTCCTGCCAAACAGTTCCGGCCATCGTAATTTCACTTGCCTTTTCCTCATTCTCACTATCGGAACTAACCAAAAGGTAAAATGTGAAACTTACTGCGACGTATTATTAGTCTTGTTCACTATTTTGAAAATTGCACTTATAACACGTAATACGATTTAAAATATTACGACATAATAACAAAAGACTGCTAAGTATGCTCTTTGTGACTTCACGTTTCGATGCACTCTGTTCGTGTCGCAAGACTATACTGATTTGAATTCGTGAGAAAATGTCTATACATTTCCTTCAGTTAGAAGTTTATTTATTTTATGGCATAGTAGACAAGATGCCGTATGAACATTCGAGGGTCTGGACCATATCAGATATCAATCAAGCAAAGGATCAACGCTAACCAGATTGTCGAGCGAGAACTGTGAGCACTTGGAAGTGCCATAAACCATTTTCTTGAAGGCACTTGTCGGATAAAATCGTGCCACAACTACATTACCTTTCGTTTGTAACGACTTTATAGTTTTGGCATTGAGTCTTGGAGAGACACTATTACAAATATGTATAAATCGTTCTACCGGTCAAATGACCCGTCGTGGCAGGTAAGACAGACTACAAATATTTCTCAGAAAATAAACAATAAAAATATAAGTTAATATTGAAAAATGAGTCATACATATATATGAGTAAAAGTCGTAAAGTTTAAAGGCGATACACTTACATTGAATGTACGAAATTCCAATTCAAAATTTGATTACGGTAAATTGACCTTTCCAGGTAGGAATAGTGTCAAATTTCATACCGCAAGATAAGGTGTCTGTTGCCAATACTGATAATCGGATTGACTCCCGGAATATCTGGTTTGACTTTCGGAATCACAGGATATGTAATGCTATTGACATAGCTGTGCGACTCTCAAACGAGGTTGTAACGTTTTCCAACGGTTTGACACCCGATTTTGATAGTTATGCATGAAAATGAGCTTTCCATGTTCTGAAATCTCTTCCGATTTTATTCAGTGAAGACTAAGCAAGACACACCCTACAGCGTTTTATGTTTCTCGAAAAGTAGGGCCTTCGTTTAATAGATTGACCCTATACAAATTGGTAACGTTCTATAGCGATTTGAGCTCTACTTTAATATTCAAACCGCGATTTGAGGTGCCTATTGCCAATAGTGTACAGCGGACTGACTCCCGGAATACCGTGATGGACTATCGGAGTTACAGGATAGGTGAAGCTATTTATTTAGCTGTTCGACTCTCAGAGAATGTGCGATCGTTCTCGTAGATTTAGACTCTCGATTACTCTGTCCATACATGAAAATAAGGTGCGCGTCTACTACAATGTCAACTAATTTGTTTTCGTGAGCACTATGCATGACACTCGCTTCTGCGTGTTAGGTTCTTGGAAGGAATGGTAACCGTTAAAAATATTCACTTTATAGCAATTGGTAATGTTCTCCGTCGGATTGTCTTTCTACATTAGTATTCATATCTTGTTTCAAGCTGCCTCTTGTCAATACGATTCAGCGAATTCACTCCCAGATTACCTGATTTGACTATCGGAATGACAGGATATCTGATGCAATAGACGCAGCCGTTCGAATCTCATACAACGTGGTAACGTTGACGAACCGTTTGACGTTCGGTTTTGCTATTCGTGCATGAAAATACTGGGTCCGTGTGCTAAAATGACCACTAATTTCTTTATGTCAACAAGCAGCTAGGGTCTTCCTCCGGCGGTTTAATATTCTCGGCTGGTAACGTATTTTGAAAAAGAATGATTTTATACAGATTGGTTATGACCTCCGAAGGTTTATCGCTCGACTGTAATATTTAAGCCGAAAAATAAGTCGTCTAACGCCTATTCTGGTTAGGGCATTTTCACCCGTTACCTTCTTTCACTTTCGGAATCACAGAATAGGTGTACCTATTGACTTATCAGTTCGAACCTCAAAGACCGTGGTAACGTTCTGGAACGGTTTGACCCCCGATCTTTATATCTCATACATGAAATTAAGGGTCCCGTCACTAAAATGAATTTCAAATTTGTTCCACTGAACACTATGCAAGGTACTCTCTGCAGCAGGTTATGTTCTCGGTAGGTAACGTAATCAGTAAAAAGAGTGACTTTACACTAACCTGTAATGATCACCGACGGTTTGACTCTCTACCTCGTAATTCCCGGAATACCGGGTTTGACTCATGGAATCACAGCGTAGATGATGCTATTGACTTAGCCGTTCGACCTTTAGAGAAGGTGGCAACGGTCTCAAAATGTTTTACTCATGATTTTCTATTTGTATATGTATATAAGGTGCAAGTCGCTAAAATGTATACTAATATCTTTCTCTTAACATAAAGATATTCACTCGATGCAGCGGGATAGGTTCACGCAAGGTAAGGCCTACAGCAAAGAGATTGTGTCTATAGCAATAGGTAACGTTCTACAACGGCTTGACAATGTACTTGAATAGTCTTACCGGGAATTATGGTTTCTATTCTCAATCTTGTCCTGCGGATTTACTCCCGGATTACCTGTTTCACCACTTGTTATCACAGAATATGTGAAGCTATTGGCTTTGCCAGATGAGTTTCAAAGTGGGTGGTAATGTTCCTGTTCTGCTTGGCCTTCGTTCAACTAATTCATTCATTAAAATAAAGTGGCCGTCACTAAAATTTATACTTATTTGCTTCTCTCAACACTAAGTAACAATCTCGATATAGCGGGTCACCCTTCAGGAAAATAATGTCTTCGGTAGGCAGTTTGACTGTATTGCAATGGGTAACGTTCTGAATCAGTATTACGGGGTGCTTTAATATTCATACCATGATATATAGTGTCTATTGCCAATACAGTCCGGGGCATTCTGTACCGGAGTGTCTCGATTTGAATCTTGGATTTGCAGGATACGTGAAGCTATTAACTTAGCCATTCGCATCTAAGGTGTTTACTAATTTGATCCTCTGAATACGAAGCTATACTCTCTAGACAGCGGGTTATTTTCTCGGAATGTACGGCCACCGGTAAATGGTTTGACTCTATACGTATAGGTAACGATCTGAAGCGGGTTGACTCTGTACGTTAATATTGATACCGGAAATCAGGGTCCCTATTGCCATTACTGTATAGCGCATTTACTCCCGAAATATCTGGATTGACTTTCGGTGTCACTGGATATGTGAAGCTATTGACTTAGTTGTTCGACTCTCAAAGAAGGTGGGATAGCCCTCGATGGATTTGACTCTCAATTATTTCGCTCCTACAAGAAAGTAGTGTGTGCTTCTGCTATAACACCTAATAATTTGTATCCGTGAGCACCAAGCATGACATTACCTACAGCGGGATAGGTTCTTGGATGGCAAGGTATCCGGTAAAATGTTTGGCTTTATTCCAATTAGTAATGTTCTCCAACTGTTTGACTCTCCACTTTAATATTCATACCATGAATTGAGGTGTTTATTGCCAATATTGTGCAAAGCATTTCCACCCGGAATATCTGGTATGACTTTCAGCATCTCACGATAGGTGAAGATACTGACTTAGGAGTACGAATCTCAAAGAAGGTGGTAACGTGCTCGATCGCTTTGACACTCGACCTTCTGATTCCTACATGAAATTATGATACCCGGCACTAAAATGTATACTGATTTGTTTCTCTGATAACGGCGTTATATCCTGGATTCAGCGGGTTATATTCCCGGAAGGTAAGTCCTCCTGTATAAAGTTTGACTCTACGCCAATATGTATCGTTCTGCGACGCTTAATGGTTCTGCTTTAATATTCATACTGTGAATTATGATGTCATTTACTATTAGTTTACAGTGTATAGACCACCAGAATACTTGATTTGACTCACGGAATCACAGGACAGGTCATGCTATTGACTTATCTGTACGACTCTCAAAGGTGGTGGCGACTTTCTGGAGCGGTTTCAATTTCGATCATCTAATTCAAGCGTGAAATTATGAGGACTGACACTAAAACGTGTACAAATTTGCTTCTGTGATCGCCAAGTCATTCTCTGGATAGAGCGTGGTATGATCACTGAAGGTAATGGCAGTCTGTAAAAGGAATGACTTTATTACAGTATCTAACCTTCTCAAACAATTTGACGCTCGACTTCAATATTCAAACTGTGAATAAATGCGACTATTGTCCATACTGTTCAGGGGATTCACTCCCGAAATACATAGTTTGACTCTCGGAATCACAGGATAGATGAAGCTATTTACTTAGCCGTCCGCCTATCAACGAAGCCGGTATCGTAATAGAAAGGTTTGAACCTCGATATTCCAATTCATACATGAAATTATGGCCTAAGATACAGCGGGTTAGCTTCTCGAAGGCAACGTCTTCTGTGAAAAGTTTGACACCATAGCAATAAGTAACGTTCTACAACGATTTGGTTCTGGAGTTCAATATTCATACCGTCAATTAAGGTGCCAATTGCCAACAACCTTCAGCGGATGTACTCGCGGATTACCTGGTTTGTCTCACGGAATCGCATGATGAGTGAGGCTATTGACTTAGCCATGCGACTGACGAAAGAGGTGGTAGCATTGTCTGACGATTTGACCCTCCATCTACCTATTGATAAGTAAAATAAAAGTGTTAATCTGCTAAAGTGTCTACTAATTTGTTTCATTAAACACTAAGCAAGACACGTGCTGCAGCGGGATAGGTTCTCGGAGATAAGGAATCCGGTAAAATGTTTAACACTATACCAGTAGGTAACGTTCACCGATCGATCGAATCTGTATATTACTATCTATACCGTAAGTTATGGTGTTTACTGCCAGTACTATACTGCGGATGGACTCTAGAAATTCCTGGTCTGACTCTCGGTATAACAGGGTCGGTGGAGCTACTGACTTATGAGTACGACTCTCAAAAATAATGCTTACGTTCTGGATCATATAAACCCTCGGTTTCGCTATTTATACGTGAAACTGAAGTGTCCGGCTATGGAAATATCTACTCATTTGTTACTGTGAACACTAAGCTAGATACACGCTAGAAAGGGATAGGTTCTCGGAAGTTAAGGTATTGGGTAACAAGAATTACTTTATTTCAATTGATAACGTACGCTGGCGGTTTGACTGAGTACTTAAATAGTTGTACCGTGAATTATGGGGTCAATTGCTAATACCCTTCAACGGATTTACTCCCGGAATACCTACTCTTGCTTTCAGTATCTCAGGATTGGAGAAGCTATTGACTTAGCAGTTCGACACTAGAAGAAGTTTGAAAAGTTCCCGGTCGTGTTGACACTCGATCTTATGTTTTATACATGAAATCAAGTTGACAGTCACTAAACTGCACGCTAGTTCGCCCCTTTCGACACACTGCTATACTATCGATAAATCTGGCTAGGTTTTGGGTGGGTAAGGCCTTCGGTAAAACATTTGACATTACACCAATAGGTAACGTTCGACACGGGACAGACTCTGAACTTTAATATTCAAACCGTGAAGTAAGGTGTCAATTGCCAGTAGTGTACAGCGGACATATTCCCGGAACACCTGGTTTGACTCTCGGAATGACAGGATAGGAGAAGCTGCTTCCTTCGATGTGCGATTCTCAATGTAGTTGGTATCGTTCTGGAACTGTTTGCCTCCCGAACTTCTCATCCATGCATGACATTGTGGTTCCAGTCACAACGATGTATACTTATCTGCTTCCGTTTACACTAATGAACACACTCGCTGCACCGGCTTAGGTTCACGGTAGCTATGGTAATTGATAGAACGCTTGACATTATATGAAGTGGTAAGTTTTTCAAACGGTTTCACGCTCTACGTTAGTATTCAACCCTTGAATAAAGGTGTCCACTGCTAATACTGTTCAGCGCATTTGCTCCTGATGTACCTGGAGTGACACTCGGAACCACAGGAAAGGTGAAGCAATTGACTCAGTCGTTCGACTCCCATTGAATGTGGTAACGACCTCGAACTTTTGAACACTGGATCTTCTAATTCATATATGAAAATAACGTGTGCATCTGCAGTAATGTCTACTAATTGGTTTCCATGAGCTGCAAGCATGGTACTCGCTACGCGGGTTAGGTTCTAGGAATGTAATGTTCTCGGTCATAAGAATGACTTTATACGAATACGTAACGTTCCGAATCGGATTGAGGCTCTATGTTAGTAATCAAACAGTGAATTAGGGTATCTGTGACGACAACGTTATACTCTCGATACGGCGCGTTAGCTTCTCGGTACGTAAGGTGTTCGATAAAGAGGATTTGTTCATACCAGAATGTAACGTTCTACAACGGTTCGACACTGTACATTAAAATTAATACAGTGAATTAAGGTTTCTTCTGCCAATACTGGGCAGCGCATTTACTCCAGGGATATATGTCATGAATTTCGGTATTACATGAAAGGTTATGCGATTGACATGGCTGTGCAACTCTCATGGAAGGTAGTACCGTCCTGGAACGATTTGACCCTCTATCTCCTAACTCATACATTTAGTTTAGGATGCCGTACACTGAAATGAATACTAATTTCGTTCTCTGAGGGCAAAGTTATACTCTTGATACAGCGGGTTAGTTGTTCGGGGGGAATGGCATTCTGTATGAAGTTTGACCGTACGGCTATAGGTACTGCTATACAACAGCTAGACGGCCAGCTTATGTATTCAATCTCTGAATTGTGGTGTCTGTTGCCAATTCAATACAGTGCATTTACTCCCGGAATATCTGTTTGACTTTCGGAATCGCAGGACGCGTGAAGGCATTGACCAGACTGTACGACGCTCTAGGAAGGTGTTAATGTTCTCGACCGCTTTGACTCTCTATCTTCTAATTCATACTTGAAATTACGGTGTGCTCTTGCCATAATGTCTACTAATTTGTTTCCGTGAACATTAAACAAGTCACTCACAACATGGGGTTAGGTTCTCGGACGGTAAGGTCTTCGGTGAAATGTTTGACTATATATCAATAGGTAACGGTCTACATCGGTACGACGGTCTGTTATAATATTCATTTCGGCAAGTAAAGTGTATATTGCCAATACTGTACGGGGCATTAACTCCCGGCATACTTAGTTTGACTCTCGGAATCCCTGGATACGTGAAGCTATTAACATAGCCGTTCATCTCCCACAGAAGGTGGGAACGTTCTCAAGAAGTTTGACCATCGATCGTCTAATTCATGCGTTAAATTAAGTTGCCCGTCACTGAAATGGTTACTAACTGCTTTCTCTTATCACGATGTTATTCTCACGATACGGCCGGTTAGCTACGCCAAAGGTAAGTTTGTTGGTAAATGAGTTTGACTCTAAACCAGTAGGTAACCTTCTACGACGGTTTGTCTTTCCGCTTTAATATTCACACCTTGAATTAAGGTGCCCATTGCCAATAGTGTTCAGCGGACTTGCTCCACGACTACCTGGCATGACTCTCAGCATAAGAGGAGAGGTCTTCTTTCTCATACATGAATTTAAGGTGCCCTTTACTAGAATGTGTACTAATTTGTTTCGCTGCACACAAAGTTATACCTAAGATACAGTGGCTTATGTTCCTGGAAGGTAATGTGTTCGGTAAGGAGTATGACGTTATGTCAATTGGTATCGTTCTCAAATGGTTTGACGCTCTACTTTAGTATTTATACCGTGAAGAAAGGTGCCCAGTGATAGTACTTTCTAGCGCATTTACTCCTCATATACCTGGTGTGACTCACGGAATCACAGGATAGGTGAAGCTATTGTCTTAGATGTGCGATTTTCATCGAGGGTGGTAACGTTCTGAAATGGTCTGCCTCAAGATCTTCTCATTCATCCATGAAATTAAGGTGCCAGTTACTACAATGTATACTTATTTGTTTCCGTTTACACTGTGCAATACACTCGCTGTAGCGGGTTAGGTACTCGGTACGTATGGCAATTGATAAATCGTTTGACTTTATACCAACTAGTAACGATCTCAATCGGTTTCACGCTCTACTTTAATAATCAAATCACCATTTAAAATGTTTATTGCCCATAGTGTACAGCGGACAGATTGCTGGTACACCTGGTTTGCCTATCGGAATAGCAGGATAGGTGATGCTATTGACTTGGCCAATCGACACGAAAGGATGGTGGGATCGATCTCGATTTCTTTAACTGTCGGTGTTCATGTTTATACACAAACATGCGGTGTCCGTCCGCTAAAATGTCTACCAATTTGTTTCCGTGCACATTAAGCAGTACACTAGCTACAGCAGTGTAGGTTCACGGAAGGTGTGGTATTTGATGAAAGGAATGACGTTATGCTGATTGATAATGCTCTCCGACGGTGTGACTCTCTACATTATTATTCGTACCGTGAATTAAGGTGTCAGTTGACAATAAATTTCAGCGGACTTACTGACGGATTACCTGATTTGAATTTCGGAATCACAGGATAAGTGAAGCTATAGACGTAGTCGTTCGATTCTCAAAGAAGGTGGGATCCTGCTCGAACGCTTTAACCATTTATCTTCTAATTCAAACTTGAAATTACGCTGCCCGTCACCCAAACTTGTACTAATTTATGTCTCTTATCACGATATTGTACACCCCATACGGCGGGTTATGTTTAAGGTTATGTAAGAAATTGGAATCAATACCAATTCGTAACGTTCTACAACGGATTGATTCTGGAGATTAATATTTTTACTGTGAAATAGGGTGTGTGATGCCAATACTGTACAGGGGATTTACTCCCGGAATACCTAGATTGACCCACGCAATCACAGGATAGCTGAAGCAGTTGACTTAGCCATTCGACTCTCAAGGAAGCTGCTTACGGTCGGGACTGTTTCGATCCTCGATGTTCTGATACACAGATGAAGTTAAGTTGCCCGTCAGTAAAATTTATACTACTTTGCTTCCCTGACATCGAAGTTATGCTCTCGATACAGCAGATTTCCTTCTCGGAAGGTACGACCTTCAGTATAAGGTTTGACTCTGAATACATAGGTAAAGTTGTACAACTGCGTGATTCTGTACTTTAACATTTATACAGGGAAGTAGGGTTTTAATGTTGATATTATACAGCGGACTTACACCCGGAATATCTGGTTTGAATCTCGGAATCACAGTACAGGTGAAGCTAGAGGTACTGCCGTTCGACACTCAAAGATGGTGGGTACGTTCTGGAACTGTTTTACCCTCGATATTTTAAATTATACATGAAGTATAGGTGCCCGTCTCTGAAATGATGATTTATTTACTTCTCTGAACATGAAGTTATATTTTCGAAACAGCCGGTTAGCTTTTGTGAGGGTAAGGTCTTCGGTAAAACGTTTGACATTCTAGGAATTCGTAGCGTACTCAACGGTTTGACGCTCCACTTTAGCCTTCATACCGTGAATTATGGTGTTTATATATTGACTTGTCGGTTCGGCTCGCAAAGGAGGTGGAAACGTTGTCGAACGCATTGACCATCGATCTTATAAATTTATACAAGAAGTTAAGGTACCCGTCGATGATATGAATACTAACTTCTTTCTCTAAACACGACATTGTTATCTCGTTACAACGGGTTAGTTTTTCAGAGGGTAAGGTCTACTGTTGAGCGTTTGACTTTATAGCAATTCGTACCGTTCTCAAACGGCTTGACGTTCTATTTCAATATTCAAACCGTGCATTATGGTGTCTATTGCCAATACTGTACAGCGTATTTACTTCCGCAGTACTTGGTTTCACTCTTGGAATCACAGATTAGTTTATACCATTGACTTAGCCGTTCGACTCCCAAAAATGGTCGTAACATTGTCGAACGGTTTCACACCGGATCTTCTTATTCGTACAAGAAATTATGCCGCCCGTCACTGAAATGAAGACTGACTTCTTTCTATGAACACGAAGTTACACACTACACAGCGGGCTAGTATT
>NIJG01000395.1:75747-99056 GCA_002201625.1 Euglossa dilemma
AACGGAAACAAATTAGTAAGCATTTTAGCGGGCGAACACCATATGTTTGTGTAAAAATGTCAGCATCGAGACACGAGCCGTTCGAGAACGATACCACCTTCTGTGAGAGACGAACTTCTCTATCAATATCTTCACCTGTCCTGTGATTCCGGGCGAAAAACCTGGTATTCCGCCACTAAACCCGCAATACAGTATTGGAAGTACGCACGATATATCACGTTATCGATATTAAAGAGCAGAGTCAAACCATTGTATTTCGTTACCTATTGCCATACAATCAACTTTTTTTTACCGAAAGCCTTACCTAACGAGAACCTAGCCCGCTTTATCGAGAGTATAACTTCGTGTGTTAGAAAGTAAATTAGTATATATTTTAGTGACGGTACCCTTAATTTCATTTGTGATTTGGAATAGCTTCAACTATCTTGTGATTCATAGAGGCAAACCTGGAAATACTGGAGTAAATCCTCCGTAGAGTATTGGCCACTGACCCCCTTAATTGACTGTATGAATATTAATGTAGGGCGTCAAACCGTTGTGGAACGTTACCTGATGCCATAGAGTCAAACATCTTACCGTAAGCCTTACATTTGGAGCAGATAACCCGCTGTATCGATAGAATAACTTCGTGTTCAGGGAAGCAAATTAATGTACATTTCAGTGAAGGGAATCTTAATATCATGCATGAATTAGAAAATCGAGCATCAAATCGATCGAGAATATTGCCACATTCTGCGAAAGACGAACGGCGAAGTCAATATTTTCACGCACCCTGCGATTCCTACAGTCGAAACAAGTTTTCAGGTAGTAAAGTCGGTGAACAGTATTGGTAATAGACGCCATAGTTCACGGATAGAATGTTAAATAAGGGCGTCGATCCGTTTGAGAACGTTACGAATTGTTATAACGACATACTCTTTACCGAAGACCTTACCCTCCAAGATGCTAACCCGTCGTATCGAGAGTATAACTTCGAGTTCAGAGAAACAAATAACAATACATTTTAGTGTTTGACCCCTTAGTTTCATGCATGGATACAAAGATCGAGCGCCAAACCGATGGGGATCATTACGAATTGGTATAGAGTCAAAGGCATATCCGAAAGCCTTACCGTTAGAGAACATATTCCGCTGTTTTGAGAGCGTGTCTTCGTGATCAGAGAAACAAGCTACCATGCATTCTAGTAACGGGAACCTGAACATCATTTGTGAAATAGAAGATCGAGGGTCAAACCGTTCGAGAACGTTGCTACTTTCTGTGGGAGACCAATAGTGAGTCACTAACTTCATCTATCCATTGAGTCGGAGAGGCAATCCAGGTATCCCTGGAGCAAATTCGCTTAATAGTGTTGCCAATGGACACTTTAATTCACGGTTTAAATAGTAGAGTAGAGGGTCACACCGTTTGAGAGTAATACTAATTGGTATAAAGTCAAACACTTTATCCATGGAATTCCTCTGATTCGGAGAATCACACCAGGTACTCCGGGAGTGAGAGCTCTGAACGGTTTTGGCATCAGCACCATAATTCACGGTTTTAATAGTAAAGCTGGTCACAAAACTGTTGTAGAACGTTATTTATTGGAATAGAGTCAAAAACATAACCGATAGCCTTTCCATCCCAGCTACTAATACGCTGTATCGAGAGAATAACTTGGTTTTCAGAGAAAGAAATTAGTATTCGTTTCAGTGTCGGGAACCATAACTTCATGTATGAATTGGAAGATTGAGTGCCAAACTGCGCGAGAACGTTGTCACCATCTGGGAGAGACGAACGGCTAAGTCAATAGTTTCACCAATCCTGCGATTCCGAGAGTCAAACTGGTATTCCGGGTGTAAATCCGCCGAACATTATTGACAATTGACACCGTAGTTCTCAATTTGAATGCTAAAGAAGAGCGTCAAACCGTTTGAGAACGGTAACTATTGGTATAGAGTCAAAGATTTACCGATGGCCACACCTACCGCGAACCTCACCGGCTTCATTGAGAGTATATCTTCGGGTAGGGTGAGAGATACAAATCTTCATTTCAGTGACGGGCACCTTAACTCCATGCACGAATGAGATGATCGAGGGTAAAGCCGCTCGATAACGTTACGACCGTCTTTCAGAGACGAATTGCTGAGATAATAGCTTCATCTATCCTGTGGTTCCGAGAGTCACTGGCAATGGGCACCATAATTTGCGGAGTGAATATTAAAATAGCGCGTCGCAACGATTGAGAACGTTACCAATTGCTATAAAGTCAAATGCTTTACCAAAGACTACACCCTCCGAAAAGCTAACCATCTGTATCGATAGAATAAATTCGCGATTAGGGAAACACATTTGTATACAATTCAGTAACGTTAAGTTTAGTGTATTTTAGTTTTGGTATATTCCTTTATGAATTAGAACATCGAGGTTCAAAGGGTTAGATAACGTTTCCACCCGTTTTGAGATTCATACCTCTATGGCAATAGATTCACCCATCCTGTGATACCGAGAGCAAACCATGTTTTGCCTGGAGCAAGTCCTCTGATCATTATTGGCAGCAGTATTGTTAATGCACAGAGTCAAAACTTTGTGGATGGATAGCTATTGGTAGAAAGTCAAACTCTACACGGAGGGCCTTACTTTTCGCGATCCTAACCCGCTGTATCGAGAATATAAGTTCGTGTTCATAGAAACAAATGAGTATACACTATAGCGACGGCAACTTAAATTTCATCTATGAATCAGAAGGTCGATGGTCAAACCAGACAAGAGCGTCACGACCCTCCTTCAGAGTCGTATGGATAAGTCAATAGCTCCGCATATTCTGCGATTCCAAGAGTAAAACCAAGTATTCCGGAAGTATATCCGCAGTACAGTATTTGCAATAGACACAATAATTCACAGTCTCAATATTGAAGTACTGAGGCAAACCATTGTAGGACACTACCTATTGGCATAGGATCAAACTTTTCACCGAAGGCCTTACCTTCCGAGAACTTATCCAGCTGAATCGGGAGTATAACTTCGTGATCAGAGATGTAAATTAGTACACACTTTAGTGGCAGGTACCTGAATTTCACGTATGAATAAGGAGATCGAGCGTTATAACGTTGGTAAACGTTTCCAATTGTTATATAGTCAAACGCTTCGCCGAAGACCTTATCCTCCGAGAACCTATCCCACTGTATCGAGAGTATAGCAGCGTTTTCAGCGGATCGAGTTATCATAGATTTTAGTGACGGTCATCTTAATTCCGTGTATAAAACAGGAGATCGGGGGTCAAGCATCATGAGAACGTTACCACCATATTCGTTCAGTGCTAGACCAGGTATTCCGGGTGTAAATTCGCTTACCAGTGTTGGCAATATACACCTTAGTTCACGGTATGGATATTCAAGTAGGGAATCGAACCGTTTCAAACATTACCGAGTGGCATAAAGTCAAACCTTTTACAGGTTACCATACGTTCCAAGATCCTAACCCGCTGCATCGAGAGTAATGTTTCGTGAGCAGAGAAACAAATTTGTATCCATTTTAGTGTCAGCACCTTAATTTCATGCATGAATTATATGATCGAAGGTCAAACATTTCGAGAACGATGCAACCCACTTTGAGATTCGAGCGGCTAAGTTAATAACTCCACGTATTCTGTGACCCCAACCAGGTGCTCCGGGATTAAATCAGCTGAACGGTATTGGCAATAGACACATTAATTAACTGTATGAATTTCAAAGTACAGTGTCAAACCGTTGCAGCACGGAAACAATTTCTATAAAGACATTCCTATAACTGTCGTCCTTACATTACGAGAAGCCTAATCCCGCTATATCGAGAGTATAACATCATGATCACAGGAACAATTTAGTATACATTTTAGTAGCGGGCACCTTAATTTCATGTACGAATAAGAAGTTCGAGGGTTTGTGAATGTTACCACCTTTTTTTTAGAGTCGCACAGCTAAGACAATAGCTTCACCAATCCTGTGATTCGGAGTGACAATTGTGGTACACAGGTGTAATTCCGCTGAACCGTATTCGCAATGGGCACCATAATTTACGGTTTGACTATTAATGTATATCGCCAAACCGTTTGAGGACGTTACCAATTGCCACAAAGTCAACCGTTTTAACGAAGGTCTTACCTTCCGAGGACTTGACCTGCTGCATCCATAGTATAACTTCGTGTACAAAGAATCAAATTAGTCTTCATTTCAGTGACGGGCACCTCAACATCATGTACTCATTAAATGATCGACATTCAAATCGTTCGATAACGTTATCACCTTCTGTGAGAGACAAATGGCTAAGTCAATAGCTTCACCTATCTAGCGATTCGGAGAGTTAAACCAGGTACTGTTGGAGTAAATACACTGACCAGTATTGCCATCAGATACATTAATTCAGGGTTTCAATATTATAGTAGATCGTCGAACCGTTTGAGAGCATTGCCAATTGGTATAAGGTCAATCACTTTCCCAATGGCCTTTCCTTCGGAGAAGCAAATTCGCCGTTTCGAGAGTACTACGTCGTTCAGAGAAAGAAAATAGTCTTCATTTTTGTGACGGAGACTTAACTTCATGTATGAATTAGAAGATCGTTCCGGAACGTTTCGACCTTCCATGAGGCACGACCGGCAGAGTCAATAGCTTCACCTATCCTGTGGCATCGAGAGTCACACTAGGTATATTAGGAGTCAGTCAGCTGTACATTGTTGGCAATGGACAACTTCATTCACGGTATGAATACTAAAGTACAATGTCAAATCGACGGAGAACATTACCAAATGATATAAAGTCATACTTTGTGCCGGATACCCTGCCTTCCAAGAAGTAGCCCGCAGTAGCGAGTTCCATGCTTAGTGGTCTCGGAAACAAATTCGTAGACATTATGGCAGAAGCACACCTTGCCTTGATATGTGAATTAGAAGATCGAGTATCAAACCGTTACGAGAACGGTATAATGATTTTGAGAGTCGAACGTCTAAGTCAAGACTTCGGGAGTCAAACCTGCTATTCCGACAGTAAATGCCCTGATAACTATTGGCAATAGTCACATTGATTCACGGTTTGAATATTAAAGTAAAGCGTCAATCCGTTAAAGAAAGCAAGCAAATTGTATAACGTCATCCGTTTTCCTGGGGACTTTGGCCTCCGAAAGCATTTCCCGCTGCATCGAAGGCATAACATCGTGTTCAGAGGATCAAATTAGTATAGATTTTAATCACGGGCACCTTCACTTCATGCATGAGTTAGAAGATCAAGGGTCAAACCGTTCTGGACCGTTACAAACTACTATCATATTCGAACAGCTACGTCAATAGGTTTACATATCCTTTGCTTCCGAGTATCACAGCTGTTCTTCCTGGATTACATCTGCTGAGCAGTAGTGGCAATAGGCACCTTAAATCACGGTTGGAATATTATGGCGGAACCTCAAACCGTTGTAGAACGTTAGCCATTGGAATATATCCATACTATTAATCGAAGTACATACCTACCGAGAATCTAACAAACTCGCTGTATCTATAGTATAACATCGTGTATAGAGAGGAATATTAGTTCACATTTTAGTGGCGGGCACGTTTATTTCATGTATGAATAAGAAGATCGAGTGTCAAAGCGATCGAGAACGTTACCACCTTCTTTGGGAGGCAAACGGTTAAGTCAATAGCTTCATCTATCCTGTATTACCGAGAATCAATCCATGTCTTCCGGGAGCAGATCCGCTGATCAGCATTGGCGATATACACCTTATTTCACGGTATGGATATTAAGGTAGATATTCAAGCCGATGGAGAATTTTAAAACTTGGAATAGATTCAAACTTTTTGCCGACGGCATTACCTTTCAAGACGTTTAACAAGCTGTATCGAGAGCATCGAATCGTGTGTAGAGGAACAGATTACTATACATTTTAGTGGCAGGCACCTTAATTTCATGTATGAATCAGAAAATCGACGGTCAAACCGTTCAAGAACTATACCACCTTCTTTCAGAGACAAATGGCTAAGTCAATGTCTTCACCTATCATGCGATACCTAGAGTGAAGCAGGTATTCCGGGAATAAATCAGCTGTACAGTGTTGGCAATAGGCACCTTACTTCACAGTATGAATATTAAAGCAGAGAATGAAGTCGTCGGCGTACATTGCTAATTCGTATAAAGTCATTCCTTTTACAGAATACCTAACCTTCCGAGGACCGAACCCTTTGTAGCAATCGTCATGCTTATCGTTCGCTGGAACTAAGTAGCTGACTTACAAGGGGAGAAGCACCACATATTCATGAATAAATATCGTAATCGAGAGATAAACCGATCGAGAACGGTGACACCTTGTATGATGCTCGTAAGGCTATGTCAATAGCTTCACCTCTCCTGTGATTCCTATGGTCAAACCAGGTATTCCGGGAATGAATCCGATGAACAGTATTGGCAATATACACCTTATCTCGCAGTATGAAAACTATAGTACAGGATTTATCCGTCTGAGATCGTTACCAATTGATATAAAGTCAAACGTTTTACCGAAGACCATACCTTCCGGGATCTTCACCGTCTCCATCGAGAGAATAAGTTCGTTTTCAGAGATAGAAATTAGTATTCATTTCAGTAACGCGCGCTTTAACTTCATGTATGAATTAAGAGATCGAGGGTCAAACGGTTCGAGAGCGATACTATCATCTACGAGAGACGAACGGCTAAGTCAATAGCTCCACCTATCATGCGATACCTTGAGCTAAACGAAGCATTCCTCGAGTAAATCCGCTGAGAATTATTGGCAATAGTAACCTCTATTCACGGATTGGTTATTGAAGTAGATCGTCAATCTCCATATGGGCGAAACCATCTGGTATAAAGACAAACGTATTACTGAAGATATTACCCCCGAAAAACAAACACGCTGTATCGTGATTATAACATCATGTTCATTCGGACGAATTAGTATACATTTTAGCGATGAGCACATTAATTTTATCTATGAATAAGAAGATCGATTGTCAAACCGTTCGAGACAGTTTCTACCTTCTATGAGATTCGAACTTCTAAGTCAATAGCGGTGTCCGGTGCTTGCGAGAGTCAAAGCAGGTATTCGTGCAGCAAATCCGCTGAAGAGTATTGGCAATAGTTTATGCACGGCATGAATATTAAAGCGGGCCGTCACACCTTTGTAGATGGTTATCACTTCCCATATGGTCAAGCGTTTTGCCGAAGGCCTAACCATAGAAGGTAACGGTTTCGAACGGATTAACCCTCGATGTTCTAATTCATACATGATATTAAGGTGCTCGTCACTGAAATCAATACTACTTTCTTCCTCTGAATCGGAATTTATACCCACGATACAGTGGGTTATGTTCCCGGAAGCTAAGGTTTGCGATATTGATTCTGACGTTATACCAATTGGTAACGTTCGCAAGCGGTTCGGATATCTACTTTAAAATTCATATCGTGAATTAATGTATCTGTTGCCAATACTGTTCATCATATTTTCTCCTGGAATACCCAGCTTGAGTCTCGGAATCATCACTATTGATGAAGCTGTTGCCTATGCCTTTCGATTCTAAAAGTAGGTAGTAACGATCTCGAACGGTTTGACACTCCATCTAGTAATTCATACATGATGTTAAGGTGCCCGTGCACTGAAATGAATACTAATTGCTTTCTCAGAGCACATAGTTATACTCTCGGTACAGAGGATTTATTCTTCAGAGAGTAAGGACTTTGGAAATGCGTTTGACTTTATAGCAATTGCTATCATTCCCAAACGGTTTGTCGATGTATTTTAATATTCCAACTCTGAATTAAGGTGTAAATTGCAATTAGTGTTCAGTGCATTTACTTCCGGAATACCTGGTTCGACTCTCGGAATCGTAAGGATACGTGATGCTATTGACATGGCCGTTCGTCCCTCACAGAAGGTGGCAACGCTCTCGAGCGGTTTGACCATCGATATTCTAATTCATACATGAGGTTGAGGTGCCCGTCACTGAGATTAAAATTAACTTCCTTCTCTGATCACGAAGTTATACTCTCTATGGAGCGGGTGAAGTTCGCGGAAGGTAAGGTCTCCGGTAAAATGAATAACTTCGTACCAATTGGTAATGTTCTCCGAAGGTTTGACTTTCCACTTTAATGTTCATTCCGCGATTTAGCGTGTCTATTGCCCGAAATGGCAGGTTCGATTCTCGGAAACAAAGGATAGGGGAAGCAATTGTGTTAGCCCTTGGACTCTCAGATGGGTCAGTCTAGATCATGAATGTCTTGAGGCTCGAGCTTCTAATTCATATATGAAAATAATGTGCCCTATACTAAAATGTAAACAGATATGTTTCTCAGAACCCGAAGTTATACTTTCGAAATGGCGGATTAAGTTCTCGAATGGTATGGCCTTCGGTAAGAGCAATGACTATGTTCATATTGTTTGCGTTATACAAAGTTTTTACACTGTACATTATCATTCATACCGTGAATTAATTAGTCTAGTGCCAACACCGTTCATCGGCCTTACTCCTGGAATGCCAGGCTTCACTCTCGGCAATCACAGGACAGGTGAAGCTATTGACTCAGACGTTCGCCACACAAGGATGGTGGTAACGTTGTCGAACGCCTTGACACTCGATCTTCTAATTCAAACATGAATATAAGGTGTCGTCACTATAATGAATTCTAATTTCTTTCTATGAACCCGAACTAATACTGTCGATATAGCGGGTTAGATTTTCGGCGGGTATGGTCTTCGGGAAAGCGTTTGACTTTATAGCAATTGGTAAGATTCCCAAACGTGTTCACGCTGTATTTTAATATGCAGACCGTTAATTATGGTGTATATTACCAATATTTATCAGCGGATTTACTCCAGGAATACCTGGATTGGCTCTTCGAATCACAGGATAGGTGAAGCGATTGACATAGTCATTCGTCTCTGACAGAAGGTCGTAACGTTCCGAACGGTTTGACCCTCGGCCTTAAAACTCATACATCAAGATAAGGTGCCCATCCCTGAAGTAAGTACTAATTTCATTCTCTGCACACGAAGTTATACTCTTGATGCAGAGGGTCAGGTCCTCGGAAGGAAAAGCCTTCGCTAAAACGATTGACATTATGGCAATTGGTAACGGCCTCAAACAGTTTGGCGCTATACTTTAATATTTAAACCGTGAACTAAGGAGTCGATTGCCAATACTCTTCATTCGATTTACTACCGGAATACCTGGTTTGCCTCTCGGAATCACAGGACAGTTGCAGCAATTGACTTAGCCGTTCGTCTCACACATAGGGTGATAACGTTCTCGAACGATTTGACACTCGATCTTCTAGTTCGTACATGAAGTTAAGGTTCCCGTCACTGCAATGAATAATAATTTCTTTCTCAGAGCACAATGTTATACTCTCGATACGGCGAGTTTTGTCCACGGAAGGTAAGGCCGTCGGTATGGGCTTGACACTGTACCAATTGGAAACGTTCTACAAAGGATTGACTCCTTACCCTATTATTTATATCGTCAAATAGTGTGTCTAAAGCTAAGACTGATCAGCGGATTTACACCAGGGATACCTGGGCTGTCTCTCGGTATCACAAGAAAATGTGCAGCGATTAGCATAGCCGTTCGAATCTAGTAGAAGGTGGTATCATTCACAAACGGTTTGACGCTGTATATTTATTATTCAAACCGTGAATTCAGGTGTCTATTGCCAATACTGCTCAGCGCCCTTACTCCCGGAGTACCTGATCTTTCTCCCGGAATCGCAGGATAGGGGATGTTATTGACTTATACATTCGAATCACCAACATGGTTGTTACGTTCACGAACTATTTGGCTCCCGATTTTTATATATATTCACGAAAATGTGGCATCGGCCTGCAAGATATTCTACTAACTGGTTTCGGTGAATATTAAATACGGCACAGGCTACAGCGTGTTCAGCTCTCGGAGGGCAAGATGTTCGGCAAAACGTTCGACTTAATGATTATTTGTATCGTTCTCTTACGGTTTAACTCCCGGCCTTAATAATCAACCCGCGAATTCAGGTGCCAATTTCCGTCACTCTTCAGTGGATTATTCCCGGCATACCTGGGTTGACTCTCGGAATCACAGGATAGACTTAGGCGTTCGAATCTTAAAGAAGGTGGTATAGTTCTCGGAAATTATTACTCATGATCTTCCTATTTGTATATGTAAATAATGTGACCGTGATTAAAATGTATCCTAATATGTATCTCTGGTCACGAAGTTATACTCTCGATACAGCGGGTTATCTTCTCGGTATGTAAGGCCTTCGGAAAAATGTTTAACTTTATATAAATAGCTAACGTCCTGTAACAGTTTGACGGTATGCCTTAATATTGGTAGCTTGAACTGTGGTGCCTATTGCGAACACTGTACGGGGCATTTAGTCCCGGAGAGCCTTCTTTGATTCTCGGAATCATAGGATCAGTGATGCTATTATCTTAACTGTTCAACTCACAAAGAAGGTGGTAACGATCTCGAAAGCTTTAGCCCTTGATCTTCTGCTTCATGCCCGAAATAAGGGTGCCCGTCACTACAATGTAAACTAATATGTCTTTCTGAACGCGTAGTAATACTTTCGATACAGCGGGTTAGGTTCGCGAAGAGAGGGACCCTCGGTGGAAAGTGTGACTCTCTACCAATAGGTAAACTTCTTCAACGGTTTTTCCCTGTACATTGCCAATACTATTGCCAATACTGTTCGGTGTATTTTCTCCCAGATTACCTGGTTTGTCTCTCGAAATCACAGGATCGGTGAAGCTATTGACATAGCCTGTTGAATCACAAAGATGGTGGTAGCGCTCTCGAACGGTTTGACTCTCGAGTTTTATATGCTGTCATGAAAATATGGTGCCCGTCACTAAAATGTATACTAATTTGTTCCTCTGAACACGACGTTATACTCTGGATACAGCGCGTTAGTCTTTCGGCGCGTAAGGTCTTCGGTAAGCCGTTTGACATTGCAGGAATTGGTCACGACGTACAAGTGATTGACGGCCTGCTGTAATATCCAAACCGTGAATGAAGGTGTCTATTGCAGGCACGGATAAGCGAATTTACTCCCGGAACATCCGGCTTGAATCTCTAAGTGACAGGATATGTGAAAGTATTGACGTTGGTGTTCGTCTCTCACAGAAGGTGCTAACGTTCTGGAGAGGTCTGAACCTCGTACTTCTGACTCATACATAAAGCTAGGGTGCCTGACAATGAAGTGAATACTAACTTGCTTCTTGAAACACGAAGTTATACTCACGAAACCGCGGTTAACTTCTCCAGGGTAGAGCTATCAGTAAAATGTTTGACCCTATACCAATAGCTAACGTTCTACAACGGTTTAACGTTCCGCATTAATATTCAAACCGTGATTTAATGTGCCTATTGCCAACACTGGTCAGCGTATCTGCTCTCCGAATACTTGGTTTAGTTTATGGAATCACATGATAGGTGAAGCTAATAATTAAGGCGTTCGATTCTGAACTAAGGTGGTAACGTTATCGACCGGTTCTACACTCTGTATTCTAATTCATATCTGTAATTACGGTGCCCTTCACTCCAATGTATACTAACTTGTTTCCGTCTACACTGAGCAACACACTCACTGCGGCGCTTTAGCTTCTCGGAAGTGAAGGCATTCAATAAAAAATATGACTGTATAACTGTACCTAATTTTTCCGACGGTTGGACTCTATACTTTATTATTTATACCGCGAATTGAGGTGCCTGATGCCAAAACTGTTCAGTGTATTTACTCTCGGAGTACCTGGTTTGACAATCAGTATCGCAGGATCTGTGACACTATTGGCTTACCCTTGCGACTCTCAAGGTAGTTGGTAATGTTCTCCAACATCTTGACACATATCTTCTAATGCTTACATGAAATTAAGGTGGCCGGCAATAAAATGTGTTCTAAATTTGTTTCTCTAAACTCGAAATTATACACTCGATACAGCAAGTTAGGTTCTGGGATGGTAGCGACTGCGGTAAATGGTTTGACTTTGTATCAGTAGGTATAGTTCTCAAACCGTTTCACGCTCTGCTTTAATATTCAAACCGTTAATTAAGACGACCATTGCCAATAGTGTACAGTGGATTGACTGCCGGAATACCAGGCTTGACTTTCGGAATCCCATGGTAGGTGATGTTATTGACCTTGACGATCGTCTCTCACTGAAAGTGGCAACGATCCTGAGGGTTTGACCCTCGATTTTCTCATTCATACGTGAAGTTGGGGTGCGCGCCATTGAAATTAACACTAATTTCCTTTTCTGAACACGAACTTTCTCTGCCCAGGATGCCGGTGTAGTTCGCTCAAGATAAGGACTTCGGTAAAACCTTTGACTTTATTCAAATTGGTAGCACTATCTAACGGTTTGTCGCCCTACTTTAGTATTCGAACCGTGCATTAAGGTGTCTGATGCCAATACTGTTTAGCGGACACTCTCCAGAAATACCTGTTTACCTCTCAGAATCGCAGGATAGGTGCAGCAGTTGACTTTGCCGTTCGGACCTCAAAGAGGGCGGAAACGTCTCCGTAATGCTTGACCGTCGATCGTCTAATTCATACATGAATTTAAGATTCTCGTCATTAAAATGTACATTAATTTGCTGCTCTGAAGTTATACTCTCGATACAGTGGGTTATCTTCTCCAAATGTAAAGCTTTCGGTAAGATGTTTGACACTATAACAATAGGTAATGTTCTACAACGATTTGAAAATGTGCTTTAATATTCATACCGTGTATTAAGGAGTCTACTGCCAATACTCGAGAACGGATTTAGTCCCTGGATACCTGGCGTGACTCTCAGAATCGCAGAATAGGTGAAGCTGCTGACTTATCAGTTCGAAACTAGAAGAAGGTAGAAACGTTCGCGAACAGTTTAACACAAGATCTTCTAATTTATTCCTGAAATTATGGTGCTGTTCACTGAAATTGATAGTAATTTGTACCACTGAACACGATGATATAGTCTTGATACAGGGGGTTAGATTCACCGCAGGTAAGACATTCGGTTAAAGGTTTTACCCAACAGCAATTGGAAACGAGCTACAACGGTCTGACTGTGTACCTTAATACTTATACCGTGCAATGGGGTGTATAAGCCCAATAGTGTACAGCGGATCGACTCCCGAAATATCTGGTTCGACTCCAGGCGTAGCAGGCTAGATGGATGTGTTGAGAGTTATCCTTTCGACCGAAAATGAAGGCGGCAATGTTCCCGACTCATTTGATACTCGATCTTGTATTACATCCCTGAAATTAAGGCCCCCGCCAATAAAATGTGTACTAATAAGCTTCTCGGCACTCGATGTTATACTCAAGATACAGCGGGTTAGGTTCTCGACGGCATGGCCCTTTGTGAAAAGATTTACTCTATAGCAATAAGTAACGTTCTAAAACGGTTTGGATCGGTTGATTAATATGCATGCCGTGAATTAAGGTGTCTATTGCCAATACCCGTCAGCAGATTTAGTCCCGGATTGCCTGGTATGTCTCACGGAGTCGCATGATGGGTGAGGTCAATCGCTTAACCATGCGACCGTAAACCGAGGTGGTAACATTCTTGGACGATTTGACCCTCCATCTTCCTATTGATACATGCAATTATAGTGTCAATCTGCTAAAGTGTCTACTAATTTGTTTCATTTAACACTAAGCAAGACACTTGCTGCATCGGGGTTGGTTCTCGGATGGTAAGGATTCCGGGAAAATGCTTTCCCTATACCAGTAGGTAACGTTCTACGATGGTTCGAATCTGTATATTACTATCTATACCGTGAGTTAAGGTATCCATTGCCACTAACATACTGCGGATAGACTCCCGGAGTACCTGGCTTGACTCTCGTAAACACAAGGTAGGTGAAGCTATTGACTTAGCCCTTCGATATCCAAAGAAGATTGGCACGTTCTCGGACGGGTTGACCCGCGATCTTCTAATTCATACACGAAATAAGGGTGCCCGTCACTGAAATGTAAGCTAATATATTTCTCTTTTCGCGAAGTTATATTCGATACCGCGGATTAGGTTGTCGAAGGACAGGACCTTCTTGAAGAGGAATGGCAGTATACATATTGTTAACGATCTACAACGGTTTAACAATGTACGTAAATAGTTAGTGCCTACTGCTCGGTTTGAATAGGAAAGTAGAGCGTCAAACTGTTTGTGAACGGTATCAATCGGCATAACGACATTTACCGTATACCTTACCATCCGCGAAACGTAACCCGCTGTATCGTAGGTATAACATTGTTTTCAGCGAAATAAATTAGTATACGTTATAGTGACGCGCACCTTAATTTCATGTAAGAATTAGAAGATCGGGTGCCAAACATTTCGAGAACCCTATCACAATATTTGAAATTCGCACACCTATGTCAATAGCTGCAGCTTTCGTGCGTCACCAATCCATGTATTCCTGGAGTAAATGCCCTGAACAGTACTGCGTATAGACACATTATTTCACGATTTGAATATTAAAATGCAGCGTCAAACCGTTTGAGAACGTTAACAATTGCAGTAAGATTAAACGCATTTCCGGAGACCTCATCCTCCGAAAAATTAACCCGCCGTATCAAGAGTTAAACACGGTGTTCAGATACACGAATTAGTGTACATTTATGAGACGAGCACCTTTATTTCATGTACAAATTAGGTGGTCGATGGTCAAACCGTTCGAGAACGTTACCACACTCTCTGAGAGTCAAACAGATAAGCCTATAGCTCCACCTTTCCAGTGATTCCGAGAATAAAACTAGGTAATCGGAGAGTAAATCCGCTGAAGGGAATTCGCACTAGGTGCCTTACTCCGCGGAGTGAATACTAATAAATTCGCGTTTACAGAAACACATTAGAATACATTTTAGTTAGGGCCACCATAATCTCATGTACGAATTAGAAGATCGAGGGCCAAGCCGTTGGAGATCGTTAACATCCTTCTTGAGAGTCGCACGGGTGAGACAATAGCGTCACCGATCCTGCGATACTGAGAGTGAAACCAGGCAATCAGGGAGTAAATCCGCGGAACAGTATTGGCAGTAGACACCGTAATTCACGGTATGTATGTTAAAGTAGAGGGACAATCCGTTTGAGAATGCTTCCAATTGGAATAAAGTCAAACGCTTTGCAGAAGACCTTACGCACCGAAAGACTATCGCGCTGCACCGTGGGTATAACATCGTGTTTGGGGGAACAAATTGGTATACGAGTGCGGTGCACCTTAATATCATGTACGAATATGAAGATCGACAGTCAAACCTATGTCGAACGTTTCAACCTTTCTTGTGAGTCGCACGTCTAAGTGAGTAGCTTTACCTATCCTGTTATTCCGTTAGTCAAACCTGGTAGTTCTCAAGTCCAGCCGCTGTACACTGTTGGCAATGGACACCTCAATTGACGGCTTGAATGCTAAAGTAGAGCGCGAAGCCGATTGAGAACGTTACCTATTGGTATAAAGACAAAGCATTTACCGAAGACCTTACCCTCCGTGAACCTTATCCGCTGCCTCGACTGTATAAACTCATGATCAGGGAAACAAATTAGTTTACATTTTAGTAACGGTCACTATAATTTTGTGTATGAATTTGATGTTCTGGTGTCAAAACTTTCGATAACGATACCACCTTCTTTGAGAGTCAAACGGCTATGTCAATTGCTTGACCTATCCTATGATTCTGAGAGTCAGACACAGCTATTCCGGGAGTAAGTCCGCAGAAAGGTATTGGCTGTAAGACATTAATTCGCAGTATATTCTTGAGTACCTGATTTACTTTTCGGAATAACAGGATACGTGTAGCTATTGATTAAGGAGTTCGACTCGCGAAGAGTGTGGTCCCGTTTTCGGACGGATTGACCCTCGCCCTTCCTATTCATACATGAAAAATGTGTACGCCTGCTAAAATCTCTACCAGTTTGTTTCCGTAAGCATTAAGCAAGACACTCGCTGCAGCGGGTTTGGTTCTCGGATGGTAAGGCATTCGGGAAACAGAATGCCATCATACAGATTGGTAATGTCGTCAACAGCTTGACTCACATCATTAACATTCATGCCGTGAATTAAGATGTCAATTGCCAATCTTCTTTAGCGGATTAACTCCAGAAGTACCTGTTTTGACTCCCAGAATAAAAGTATGGACGAGGATATTGTCCTTGCCGTTCGACCCTCAATGATGGCGGTTCCGATCTCGAACGGTTCGAACGTCGATGTTCATAGTTCATGCCTGAAGTTAAGGTGCACGTGGCTAAAATGTGTACTAGCTTGCTTCCCTGAATACGAAGTTATACTCTCTATACAGCGGGATGGCGTCTCGGAAGTTAAGGCCTTCGGTATATGTTTGGTTCCATACAAATGCGTAACGTGATTCCACGCTTTGACTCTCTTCTTTAATGTTGAAAACGAGAATTAAGGTGTGCTGTTGACAAAGCTGTTTAGCGTATTTATACACGGAACACATGGTTTGGCTCTCGGAATGACAGGATAGCTGAAGCTTCTGAGTTGTCCGTTCGACTCTCAAAGATGCAATTGTGTTAGCTGTTCAAATCTCAGGAAAGATGTTCACGTTCCCGAACGGTGTGACTCCGGACCTTCGAATTCATACATGATATCAGGGGACTTATTCCCGGAATACCTGGTTTGACTCTCGGAATCACAGGATAAGTGAAGCTATTGACCAAGAAGTGCGACTCTCAGAGAAGGTGGGATCGTTCTCGTACTGTTTGATACTCGATTTTTCTTTTCACACATTTAAATAAAGTGCCCATCGGCTAAAATGACTACTAATTTGCAGCCGCGAATATTAAGTAAGACACAGGCTGCATCGGGTTTGGTTCTCATAAGGTAAGGTATTCAGTAAGAAGAATGACGTCATACGAATAGGTAATTTTCTCCAACGATTGAAGTCCATACAGTAATATTCATACCGTGATATAAGATGTCTATTGCAAAACTGTTCACCGGGTTTACTCCCGAAATACCTAGTTTGAATCTTGGAGTCTCGGGGCAAGTAAAGCTATTCACATAGCCGTTCGCCCCACACAGAATGTGGCAACGATCTCGAGCGGTCTGATGCTAGGTCTTCTAATTCGTACATGAAGTTAATGTGCTAGTCACTGAAATGGAGGCTGATGTGTTTCTCTAAATACGAAATTATACCCCCGATACGGCGGGTGAGCGTCTCCGAAGGTTGGGCTATCGGTAAAATGTTTGACTCTATATCAATAGGTAGCGTTCTACAACGGTTTGACTGTCTGTTTTAATATTCAAACCGTGAAGTAAGGTGCCTATTGCCAATACTGTACAATGGATATACTCTCGGTGTACCTGGATTGTCTTTCTGAATTGCAGGATAGGTGTAAATATTGATCTAGAAGTTGGGCACTCGCAGAAGGTGGTAACGTTGTGGTACGGTTTGACCATGGCTCTTATAATTCGTACTTGAGAATAACGTGCCCTCCACTAAAATGTATACTAATTTGCTTCTCTTATCACGAGGTTATACTCCGGATACTGCGGGATACGTTCTCGGATGGTAAGAAGGTCTCGTCTTCTGTAAGAAGAGTGACTTTATAGAAATTGTAAATGATCTCCGTCGATTTGACTCCCTGCTTTAATGCCCATGTCGAGAATTTAGGTTCCATTGCCCATGCTGTCCAGCGGATGTACTCCCAGAATGCCTGGCTTGAGTTTCGGCATCCCAGGTTGGGTGAAGATAATGACTTAACTGTGCGACTCTGAAAAATGGTGGAAACCTTCTTGGGACATACGACACTCGATCTTCATATTCATATATGATACTAAGGCGCCCGTAACTGAAAAGTGGAACAAATTCATTCTCAGAACACGATGATGTACCCTCCATGCATCGGGACGGGTCCACTGAATGTAAGGCGTTGGGAAAAATGTTTGTGTTTGTAGCAATTGGTGTCGGTCTCAATCGGTTTCACGAACTACATTACTATCAAACCGTGATTTAAGGTCTCTATTGCCATGGCTATTAGGCGGATTTACTTCTGGAATACCCGGTTTGACTCACGGAACCACAGGTTATGCGAAGCTATTGACTTAGCCCTTTGAACCTCGAGGATGGTGGTAACTTTCTCGAACGGTTTGACCATTGATCACCTTATTCACAGTGAGATAAAGGTCCCCGATACTAAAACGTTTACTAATTTGATCCTCTGTACACGGAGTTATATTCTTGACGAAGCGGGAGAAGTTCGCAGAAGGTACAGGTTTCGGTAGAACGTTTGACTTTATAACAATTGGTAACGTTTACAGACGCTTTGCCTCTCTACTTTTGTACGTAAACCGTGAACCAAGGCGTCCGTAGTCAGTACTGTTCACCAACTTCACTTCCGGAATACCAGGTTTGACTCTCGGAATCACTGGATAGGTGAAGCTATTGACTTAACCGTACGACTCTCATAGAGGCTGGTAACGTTATCAAAAGGTTTGACACCTGATCATCTAGTTCATACATGAAATTAAGGTGCTCGCGACTAAATTTGCGTCTCTAATCACGAAGTTATACTCTCGATGCAACAGGTTGGGTTCATGGAATTTATGGTCTTCGGTACACCTTCTGACATTATACCAATGGGTAATGTTCTACAAGGGATAGATGGTGCACCTTGATATTCAAACCGTATGCTAAGGTATCCATTGCCATTAGTGTACAGTTTATTGACTCTCGGAATGCCTGGTTTGTCTTTCGGAATCACATGGCTCGTGAAATTACTGACTTATCCGTTCGAATCTCAAGGAAGTCGGTAACGTTCTCGAACAGTTTGATCCTCCATCTCCTAATTCATACGTGAAGTAAAGGTGCGCGTCACTAGAATGCAAACTAGTTCGTACCTCTGAACACGATGTTATAATTTCGATCCAGCGGGATTGGTTCTCGGAACCTAATGCCTTCGGTAAATACGTTGACTCCGTATCAATTGGTAACGTTCTACAACGGTTCGACGGCACTCTTTAGCACTCCAACCGTGAATGGAGGAGTCTATTTTCAAGGATATTCTGCGGATTTACACCAGGAATACCGAGTATGACTCTCGGAAGCACAAGATATATGAAGCTACTGACTTAGCACTTCGAATATCATAGAAGATGGTAACGGTCTCGAACTGTTTTAAACACGACCTTTTAATTCACACATGAAGTTAATTTGTCAGCACTATAATGTATACTAATGTGATTCTCTAACCAAAAAATTATACTCTAGATACAGTGGATCAGTTTTTCGGAGCATAGGGTCTTCGGTAATACGTTTGACTCTATAGGAATTGGTATGGTTCTCACACTGGGAGACGCTCTATTTTAATATTCAAAGCATGAAATGTGGTGTCCATTTCCAGCACTGTTCAGCGGAATAACTGCTGGATTGCCCGGATCGACTCTCGGAATCGCGGTATAGGTGATGCTATTGACTTAGCTGTTTGTCTCTCACAGAAAATGGCAACGTTCACGAGCGGAGAAGTATTCGGCTTTCAAATTTATACATGATGATAAGGTACCCGTCAGTGATCTCAATACTAGTTTTTTTCTGTGAACTCGAACGTATACTCTCGATGAAACCGCTGAGGTTCGCGGAATATAAGGCCTTCGGTAGAACGATTGACTTAATACGAATTAGTAACGCTCTCAAACGTTTCGCAGCTCTACTTTAATATTTGAACCGAGAATTAAAGTGTCTATTGCCATAACTGTTCAGCGCATTTACTGCCGGAATACCTGATTTGATTATCGGAAACGTAGGACGGGAGAAGCTATTGAAATAGCCGTTCCATTCGCCATGAAGTTGGGAAGGTCTGGAACGGATTGACACTCGGTGTTCTAATTCATACGTGAAAATAAGATGTGCTGCTGCTATAATGTCAACTCATCTGTTTCCGTGAGCACTAAGCATGACACCCGCTACTGCGGGATATGTTCAATGATGGTAATGTATTCGGTAAGAAGAAGGACAGTATGGCAATTAGTAATGTTCTCCGACGTATGGACACTCACCTACAATATTCATACTGTGAATTAAGGTGTCTCGTGCCAATACTGTTCGGCCGATTTACTACCGGAATAACTGATTTGAATCTCGGTATCAAAGAATAGGTGACGCTATTGACTTAGCCGTTCGTCTCTCACTGATGGTCGTAACGTTATCGAACGATGTGACCCTACATCTTCTGCTTCATACATGACATTAAGGTGACTGTCGCTAAAATATCATCTAATTTTTATCGCTGAACACGAAGTTATACCCTCGACGCAGCGGATTATGTTGTCGGAAAGTAAGGTATGCAAAGAAGCGTATGACGTTATGACAATTGGTAACGTTCTCAAACGGTTTGACTCTCTACTTTGATATCCATACCGTCAATAAAAGTGTCTATTGCCAATACCTTTCAGCGGACTTACTCATTAAATACCCGGGTTGACACTCGGAATCACAGTATAGGTGAAGCTACTACCTCAGCTGATCTGGTCTCAAAGAAATTGGTAATGTTCTCGAACGGTTTGGCACTTGCGCGTGTAACTCATGCGTGAAATTGAGGTGTCGATTCCGCGGATTAGGTACTCGGATCTAAGGTCTCGGGTGAAACTTTTGACATTATACCGATAGGTAACGGTCTACTAAGATTAGACTGTGTACTCTAATATTCACACCGTGAATTAAGGTGTCTATAGCCAAAACTGTTCAGCAGACATACTCCGTGAGTAACTGGTTTGATTCTCCGAATTACAGGATAGGTGATGTCATTGACTTAGCCCTTCAACTCTCAAAGAAGGTGGTACCATTCTCGAATGGTTTGACATTCGATCTTCTATTTCATACTTGATATTCATTTGTCCGTCACTAAAATGAAAATTAATTTGCATCTCGTAACACAAAGTAATACTCCCGATACGGCGGGTCAGGTTCACGGGCAGTAAGGCCTTCCGTGAGAAGATTCATCATGTACAAGTTGGAAATATTCGCAGTCGGTTTGACTGTTAACCTTAATATTCATACCGTTTGATTATGCACGATTATTGCCAACACTGATGAGATGAATTACTCCTGGAATACCTGGCTTGACTCACGGAATCGCAGGACAGGTGAAGCTATTGACTCAGCCGATCAACTCTCAAAGATGGTGGTAACGATCTGGATACGTTTGATGCGCGATCATCAAATTCGTACTAGAGGTTTAGGTGTCCGTCTTCTAAATCGTCTTCTAATTTGCTCCCCTGGCCCCGAAGTTATATCCACGATTCAGCGGGTTATGTTCTCGGAATGAAAGGTATCTGCTGAGGAGTATGACGTTTTATCGACTGGTAATGTTCTCCAGCGGTTTAATTCTGTACCTTAATATTCATACAGTGGGGTGAGGTGTTCATAACCTGATTTGCCTCTCGGTATCACAGGACAGCTGTAGATTTTGACATGGATGTGCGACCTTCAATGAAGGTGATAACGTTCCCCTACGGTTTAACATTCGATCTTCCTAATCATGCCTGGAATGAGGGTGGCCGACAATATAATGAACAGTAGTTTGTTCCTGTGAACACGGTGTTATTTCTGCGATACAGCGAATTATGTTTTCCGATGAAAAAGTGTCCGGTAAGGAGTTTGATGGATCTACCAATTTGTTACGTTCTCAAACGGCTTGACCCGATGCTTTGATATACTAACTGTGTAATACGGTATCCATTGCCAATACTGTTCAGCGGATGTACTTCTGAGAGACCAGGTATTGCTCTCGCAATCGCAGGACGGCTGATGCTATTGTCATACATGTGCGATTCTCAAGGAAGGTGGTAACGTTCTGGAACAGTTTGCCTCGCGACCTACACTCTCATACATGAAATCACAGTATAGGTGAAGCTATTGACTTTGCCGATCGACTGCCAAAGAAGGTGGCATCGTTCTCCAACGGATTGACACTCGTTCTTCTATATAATACATGAAATTATGGTGCCTATCACTAAACTTTACAATAATTTGCTCCTCTGTACACGAAGTTGTATTCTTGATTCTTCGGGTTAATTCTCCGATGGTGAGGTCTTCGGTAAAACGTTTATCTGTATACCATCTGGCAACGATCCCAAGCGGTTTCACGCCACACTTTAAAATTCAATCCGTGAACTAAGGTGTCTACGGCCAAAACTGTTACGCGGATTTACTCCCGAAATACCTGGTATTACTCACGGAATCACAGGATAGGTGAAGTTACTGACTTTTCCGGTCGACTCTTACAGAAGGTGGCAATGTTCTCGACCGGTTTGACCCTCCATCTTATAATTCATGCTTGAAGTTATGGTGCTCGTCACTCGAATGTATACTAGTTTGTACCTCTGAACACGGAGTTATACTCTCGATACGGTGGGTCAGTTTTTCGGACGGTAAGGCACTCTGTATGGAGTTACACCCTACACCAGTAGGTCATGTTCTACAACGGCTTGACGGCGTGCTATAGCATTCAGAACGTGAATTGAGGTGCCTGTTGCCAATACTGCACTACGCATTTGCTCCCGGAATGTTTGGTTTGACTTTCCAAATCAAAGTGTATGTGAAGCGATATACTTAGCCGTTCGTCTCTCACTGAAAGTGGTTACATTCTCGAAATGTTTTACACTCGACCTTCTATTTCCTTCCTGGCAATAAGGGACCCGACACAGACATGAATACTGTCTTCTTTCTCTGAACTCGAAATTGCACGCTCGATGAAGCGGGTGAGGTTCGCGGAAGGTATGGCCTTCGGTAAAACGTTTGACTTTATACCATCGGGTAAGGTGCTCAAACGGTTTCACGCTCTACATTAATATTCAAATCGCGAGTTAAGGTGTCCATTACGAATATTGTACAGCGGATTGACTCCCGGCATACCTGGTTTGTCTATCGGAATAGCAGGATTCGTGAATCTGTTGTTTTAACCGTTCGACTCTCAAATATGTTGGTAATGTTCTCGAACGGTTTGACTTTCGCCCTGCGTATTTATATATGAAATTAGGTTGCCCGTCAAAACGAAGAATACTAATTTGCTTCTTGAAATACGAATTTATACTCTCGATACAGAGGGTTAAGTTCTCGGACGGTAGGTGTTTCTGTAAGAGGATTGACCATATTCGAATTGTTAATGTCCACCGTCTGTTGGACACTCTATCTTAGTATTCATGCCGTGAAAAAGCGTGTCTAATGCCAATGCTGCACAGCGTGTTTAGTCGCAGATTACCTACTCTGGGAATCACGGGATAGTTGAAGCTATTGATTTAGTGGTTCGGCACACAAAGAGGGTGGTAACATTCTCGTACGGTTTGACACTCGGTCTTCTAAATCATACACCAAGC
>NIJG01000395.1:109640-131837 GCA_002201625.1 Euglossa dilemma
CCGAAGATCTTACCTGCCGAGAAGCTAACCCGTTGTATCGATGGCACAGCTTCATGATCTGAGGGACGAATTAGTACATATTTCACTGACTGGCACCTTAATATAATGTTTGAATTAGATGATCGAGAAGAAAACTTATCCAGAAATTTACCAGCTTCATTGAGAATCGCAGAGCTAGGGCAATAGCTTCGCCTATCTCGTGATTCCGAGAGTCAAACCAGGTACTCCAGGAGTAAATCCACTGAAAAGTATTGGCAATAGGCTCATTAATTATCGGTTTGAATAATACAGTAGAGCGTCAAACCGCTTGAGAGCGTTACCAATTGCTATAACGTCAAAGGCTTTACGGTAGACCTTACCATCCGAAAAACTAACCAACCGTATCGTGAGTACAACAACGAGTTCAAAGGTTCGAATTGGTATACAGTTTGGTAACGAGCACCTTAATTTGGTGCATGAAGTGGGCGGTCGAATTCCAAACGGTTCGAGAACGATACGACCATCTGTGAGAGTCGAACAGATAATTCAATAGCTTCACCGCATACTATGATTCCGAGAGTCCAATCAGGTACTCCGGGAGCAAATAAACTTAACTGTATTGGCAATAGGTGCCTTAATTCGAGGTTTGAATATTAAAGCAGAACGTCAAACCGTTGTAGAAACTTACTTGTTGGTAAAAAGACACACGTTTTACCGATAGCCCAACCATCGGAGAAGAAAATCCGCAATATCGATAGTATAAAATCGTGAAAAGGGAAATAAATTATTAATTATTTCAGTGACGGGCACCTTAAGTTCATGTATGAATTAGAAGATCGTTGGTCAAATCGATCGAGAACATTAGCACCCGCTCTGAATGTCGATCGGATAAGTCAATAGCCCCACCTATCCTGTAATTCTGAGAGTCCAACCAGGTAATTCAAGAGTAAATCTGCTGAAGGGTATTGGCAGTTGACACCTTAATTCATGGTTTGAATATTAGAGTAGATCGTCAAACCGTTTGGGCACGATACTAATTCCTATAAAGTCAAACATTTTCCCGAATACCTTACCCTTCGAGAAGCCAACCCACCGAATCGATAGTATAGCTACGTGATTAGGGAAACACATTAGTGTATAATTTAGGGACGTCACCATTAATTCGTGTATGACTTAGAAGGTCGAGGGACAAACTTTTCGAGAACTATATCACTTTCCTTGAGAGTCGAATGGCTAAGTCAACGGCTTTACCTATCGTGAGATTCTGAGATTCACACCAGATGTTCCGGGTGTAAATCCGCCGCACAGTATTGCCAATAGGCACGCTAATTCACGGTTGGGATAGTAAAGTAGAGCGTCAAACCGTTTGAGGTCATAAGCATTTCGTATAAAGTCATTCTTTTTACTGAATCCCTTACCTTCCAAGAATATTAACGTGCTGTAGGTAGTGTCTTGCTCATTGCTGACGTAAGCAAAACAGTAGACATAATTGCAGTCGCATACCATATTTTCTTGCATGAATAGCAATACAAAAAGCCAAACCATCGAGAACATGACCACCTACTTTGATAATAGAACGGCTTAGTCAATAGATTCACCCTTCCTGTGATACCGAGAGACAAATCAGATATTCCGGGAGAAATCAGCTGCTCAGTATTAGTAATAGACACCTTAATTCACGGATAGCATATTTAAATAGAGCGTCAAAGAGTTCGAGAACGTTACCAATTGCTAGAAAGTCAAACGCTTTACCGAAGACCATACCATCCGAAAAAGTAACCCGCTGTATCGAGAGTATCACTTCGTGTTCAGAGAATGAAATTAGTCTCCATTTCAGTGACGGGCTGCATAGCATCACGTATGAATTACAAGATGGATAGTCACAATGTTCGAGAACGATGACACATTCTGAGGGAGACGAACGGTTAAGTCAATAGCTTCACCTATCCTGTGATTCGGAGAGACAAACAAGGTACACTGGACGTAAGGTCGCTGACGAGTATTGGCAATTGGGACCTTAACTCACGGTTTGAATATTAAAGTAGAGTGTGAAAGCGTTTTAGAGCATTGCCAATTGGTATACAGTCATAGAATTTACCGATAGCCTTGCCGTCCAAGAAGCAAACCCTCCGCTTCAACAGTATAACTTCGTGTTCGGAGAAAGAAATTAGTCTTCATTTCCGTGACGGGCGCCTTCATTTCATGTATGAATTAGAAAATCGAGGGTCACACTGTTCGAGGACGTTACCACCTTCTATGAGAGACGAACGGCTAAGTATATAGCTTCACATATCCAGTGGTTCGGAGAGTCCAATGAGGTATTCCTGTAGTAAATCCGCTGATTAGTATTGGCAATAGACACCTAAATTCTCGGCATGAGCATTAAACTAGGAAGTGAAATCGCCGGAGAACGCTACGTATTGGTATTCAGTCAAACTCTTTACCGAAAGCCTTACCTTCGGTGGATCTAACCGGCCATATCGAAAGTATAACTTCGTCTTCAGAGAAACTCATTAGTATTCATTTTTGCGATCGGCTCCATGGTTTCAAGTATGAAATAGAAAATCGAGGGACAAACTGTTCCAGAACGTTACCGCGATCTTTGAGAGACACACAGCTGTGTCATTAGCACCACTTATTCCGTTATGCCGCGAGTCAATCCAGGTATTCTGGGAGTAAATGGGCAGAACTGTATGGGCAATAGACACCTTAATTAACAGTTTGAGTATTAAAGCAGACAGTCAAACCGGTGTAGAACGTTACCAATTGCTACAAAGTCCAACGTTTTACTGGGGACCTTATCTTCCGCGATCCTCACCCACTTCATCGAGAATATAACTTCGTGTTCACAGAATGAAATTAGTATTCATTTCAGAGACGGGTATCTTAACTTCATGTATGAATTAGAAGATCGATGGTCAAACCGTTCGAAAACGTTAGCACCNTAAGGAGATCGCGGCTCACGCCGCTCAAGAATATTGCCACCTTCTGTGAGACACGAAGGGCTATGTCAAAAGCTTCACCTATCAAGTGAATAAGAGAGTCAAACCAGGAATGCCGGGTTTAAATCCGCGGAACAGTTTTGGCCCTAGACACCTTAATTGACGGATTGAATATTAAAGTAGAGAGTCAAACCGTGGAAGCTCGTTACGTATTTGTATAGATTCAAACTTTCTACCAAAGGCTTTACCTTACGTGAAGTTAGCCCGCTCTTTCGAGAGTATACCTTCGTGTTCAGAGAAGCAAATTATTATGCATTTTATAGACCGGGGCCTTCATTTTATGTATGAATGAGAAGATCGAGAGGAGAACCGTTCCAGGGCGTTACACCCTTCATTATGAAAAAGCACATATGACGTATCGTTTGGGTCCGAGAGATAACTAGGTACCCCGGGAGTAAATCAGCTGAACATTATTGGAAATAGACACCTTAACTCGCGATTTGAATATTAAAATAAAGCGTCAAACCGTTTGAGATCGATACCAGATGGTATAAAGGCAAACGTTTTACCGAAGACCGTATCCTCCGAACTGCTATCCCGCTATATCGACAGTATAACGGTGTGTTTGGAGAAACATAATCGTATACATTTTAGTGACGTCATCTAAGATTCAAGTATGAACTAGAAGGTAGAGTGAAAAACAGTTTGGGACCATAACCACCTTCTATGATAATCGAACAGCTAAGTCAATAGCTTTACATATCCTGTGATTCCGTGAGATATTCCAGGTATTCCTGGAGTAAGTCCGCTGAATGGTATTGCCAATAGACACCTTAATTGACGGTAAGAATAGTAAAGTAGAACGACAATCCGTTGGAGAGCGTGACGAGTTGGTACAAATTCAAACGTTTTACCGAATGTGTTATCTTCCATGAACATCACCAGCGTGGTCGAGAATATAACTTCGCGTTCAGAGGAGGAAGTTAGTATTCATTTTAGCGACGGTCCCCTTAACTTCATGTATGTATTAGAAGATCGAGTGTCATATGGTTCGGGAACATGACCACCTTCGTTGAATGTCGAACGGCTAAGTGAGTACCTTCACCTATCCTGGGCTGCCGAGAGTCAGACCAGGAATTCTTGGAGTACATCCGCTGTACCGCATTGGCAATTGACACCTGAATCCTCGGCATAAGCATTAAAGTAGGGAATCAAATCGTCGGGGATCATTACCAATTGTTAAAAAGTCATTCTTTTTACAGAATAAGCTACCTTCCGAGTGCGTATCCCGCTATATAGAGGATTCATCTTCGTCTTCAGAGAAGCACATTTGTATGTATTTTAGTGATGGGCACCATAGTTTCATGTATGAATTACAAGATCGATGGTCAAACCGTGACAGAACGTTACTCCGTTCTTTGAGAGACGCGATGCTAAATCATCAGATCCTACTATCCTATTATCCCGCGAAGAAAACCAGGTATTCTGGAAGTAAATGCGCAGAACAGTATTCGCAGTAGATACCCTAATTCACGGTGCGAGTATTAAAGTACAGTGTCCAATCGTTGTAGAACGTTCCTTATTGGTACAGAGTCAAACATTTACCGATGCCATATCATCCGAGATGATAACCCGCTGTATCGAGAGAATAACTTCGTCATCAGAGATACAAATTAGTGTACATTTTAGTGGCGGGCACCTTAATTTCATGCAGCAATTATGAAAATCGGGTGTCAAACAGTTCGAGGACGTTACCATCTTCTTTGAGGATCGAACGGCTATGACAATAGGTACACCTATCGTGTGATTCCGAGAGTCAAACCAGGTATTTCTGGAGTAAATCTGCTGAACACTATTGGCAATAGAAACCTTATTTCATGGTTTGAATATTAAAGCAGGCCGCGAAACCATTGCAGAGCGCTACCTATTGGTATAAAGTCAAAAGTTTTATCGGACACCTTACCCTGTGAAATACTAACCCGCCGTATCAAGTGTATAACGTCGTGTTAGGAGAAAGAAATTAGAATTCATTTCAATGACGGACAGCTTAACTTCATGTTTAAATTAGAAGATCGTTTGCTAAACCGTTCGAGAGCGTTACAACCTTCCTTGGGAATCGAACGCCTAAGTTTGTAGCTGCACCTATCCTGTGATTCCGATCGTCAAATCATATATCCCGGGTGTCAATGCGCTGCACGGTATTGGCAATAGACACATTAATTCACGGATTGATTATTAATGCAGACCGTCATAGAGTTGTAGAACCTTCCCTACTCGTATAGAGTCAAACTTTCAACCGAAGGCAATACCTTCCGGCAAACTGACCCGCTGTATCGAGATTATAACTTCGTGTTCAGAGAAGCAAACTGGTATACATTGTAGAGACGCGGTCATTTATTTCAAGTATGAATTAGAAGATCGACGGTCAAACCTCTCGAGAACGTTGTCACCTGCTCTGAGAGACGAACGGCTGAGTGAATAGCTTCACCTACCTAGAGATTCCGAGAATCATACCTGGTATTCTGGAAGAGAATCCGGTGAACATTGCTGACAATGGACACCTTAGTTCACGGTTTGAATACCAAAGTAGAGAGGCAAGCAATCGGATAACATTACAAAATGCTATAAAGTCATACTTTTTATCGAGTACCTTACCATCCGAGAACATAACCCCTTGTATCGAGTGCCTTGCTTAGTGCTCACGGTAACAAATTAGTAGACACTTTAGCAGACGGAGACTGTAATTACATGTCTAAATAGTAAAATCGATAGTCAAGCCACACAAGAGTGTTATCACCTTCTTTGGGATTCGAACGGCTAAGTTAATAGCTTCACGTGTCCTGGGATTCCAAGAGGCAAAGTAGAGTGGAGAGTACTCCGGGTGTAAATTTGCTGAACGGTATTGGCAATAGACACTATAATTCAGGGCTTAATATTATAGTAGGGAGGATAGCCCCCGGTGACCATTTCCAAGTGATGTAAAGTTATACTCTTTAACGATTAACTTACCTTCCGTGAACTTAACACGCTGTATCGAGAGAATAACTTTATGTACAGAGAAACAAACCAGTATACATTATAGTGTCGAGCCCCTTAGTTTTATGTATAAATTAGAAGATCAACTGTCGAAACTTTCGGAAACGATCCCACCTTCTTTGAGGGTCCAAGGGCTGCGTCAACAGCTCCGCCTATATTTATGATTCTGAGGGTCCACTGAACAGTATTGGCAATGGTCACGTTCATTCATGGCATGAATATTAAAGTAGAGAGTCAAACCGTCGGACAGCATTACCAGTTCGTATTAAATCATTCATCTTACCCAGAAGCTTACCTTCCGAGAAGCTAGCCGGTTGAAGCGAGTGTCTTGCTGATAGTTCACGCCAACATATTAGTAGATATACGAACAGACCGAAACCACATTTTCAGGTTAGAGCATGAATATCGAGAGTCAAACCGGTAGAGGACGTTACCACCGTTTTTGAATGTCGCTCAGCTAAGTCAATAGCTTCACCTATCCTATGATTCCGAAACTCATACCAGGTGTTTTGGAAGTATGTTCGCTCAACACTATAGACAATAGTCCTATTTCACGGGTAGAATATTAAAGCAGAGCGTCAAGCCGTTTGAGTGCGTTACAAATTGGTATAAAGTTATTCTTTTTACATAAGACCTAGCTCACCGAGAACATAACTCGCTGTACCGAGTGTAAAACTTCGCGTTCAGAGATACAAATTGGTACACATATTTGTCAGGGTCAACTTAGTTTCATGTATGACTTAGAAGATCGAGGGTCAAACTGTTCCTGACCGTTACCATCGTGTTTGAGACTGGAACGGCTAAGCCAATAACTTCACATTTCCTATGGTTCCGAGGGTCAATCCACGTTCACCGGGAGTAAATCCGACGTGCAGCATTGACATGAGACCTCCTATCTCAGGCTCTAGATGTGACAGTAAGGAGTGAATCCGTATTAGAACGTGATCTATTCATATAGAGTCATTTTTTTCTCCGAATACCGTACCTTCCGACATCTTGAACCGCTGCATAAATAATAGGGTGTCCTATAAGTTTCTTCGTTNTTCCTTTATGCGAATTGAATACACGATATTTTATGTTTAAGATGGATTTATTATTTTGTATATGAACCTCTCTGTTCTGTAACCCTCTTCCATCTCACAGGTAGCCTCATTATGCCCTCTTTCCAAAATAGTTGAATCTTTCTTGCAAAATATTCATCTAGGTGCGTTTTTATTTTGCTTATGGATTTGAAAGATTTACCACGGAAAGAAGTTATTAAGGAATGGAACATGTAGTAATCGGATGGAGCAAGATCTGGGGACTATAGATGTTGAGGTAGAACGTCCAAACCAAACTGTAATCATTTTTGCCTTTGGGCTAACGCAACATGCGGTCATGCGTTGTCGTGATGGAAAACGACGCCTCGTCGGTTCGCCAATTCTAGCCGTCTTTCAGTTGATCCAGATGATTGCAATATTTGTCAGTATTGATCGTATCACCTTGAGGATGGAGCTCGTTGTACACTACACCTTTCCGGTCCCACCAAATGCACAGAGGAACCACCGTCGGATGAAGTGCAGGCTTCGCAACAGTTGATGGTCTATTTCCATTGGACCAAGTGCGTTTTCGATGCACTTTTTCGTATAAAACCTAGTCTCGTGTGCTGTATCCATGTGTCGCTGGAGAAGCAAATCCCACGTTGAGACACGGATCATAAGGCCGGTCTCCGTCAATAGGCATGGAACATGAACAACTTATTGATTTGCATATGCCATTTTGATAAAATGCATATGTGCCATTGGTATGGGAATATTAGTGGCATCCACTATCTCACGCACACTGTATCGTGGATTTTCAGTGAGCACAGTCTTGCTAATGTCCGTTGTTGCTGGGCGGCCGCTGCGGTCTACATCCTTTAACTAGAAATTTCCACCTCTAAATTTCTTGAACCAATTTCGGACAGTCTTAATAGTGGTAGTACCATTCCCGTGTACGAATGAAATCTCGCCCGTAGTGTCCTTTGCACTATTGCCTTTTTTACAGCAATGAACCATAACATGCCGCAAATGCATCTTTTGGCTCTCCATTCTGAACGGAGCAGAAAAAATTTTGAAAGAGACATTCTCACTAACGAAACGTATTTTGAAAGAGCACAGGGACGACTGAAAACGATGCCGTAAACGGATAAGAGATAAGCCTGCATGTTTATATAAACACAGCCACTTAGTGTCATTCATAGCGAGGCGCGATGAAACTTATGGGACAACCTAATAGTGTACTATCGTATTTAGGGAACCAAACTAGTACACATTTCAGTGACGGGCACATTAATTAGATTTATGAATTAGAATAGCGAATATTTAAACCTTCGAGAATGACACCAACTTCTTCGAGAGCTGAACGGCTAACTCACTGGCATCAACAACCGCCTGATTCCGAGAGTCAAACAAGATATTTCAGGCGTAAATACGCTGAAAAGTATAGGCCATTGACACCTTTATTCGCGGTACGAATATTACAGTAGAAGGACAATACGTCGGAGAGCACTTACAATTGGTATCGGATCATTCTATTTACCGAATACGATATCGTCCGAGAACCTAACCCGCTGCTCACGGAAACAAATTAGTAGACATAAACGCAGAGGCACGCCATATTTGGATATATGAATTTGAAGATTGAGTGACAAACAGTTCGAGATCGTTCCCACCATCTTTGAGAGTCGAACGGCTAAGTCAATAGCTTCACCTACCCTGTGAATCCGAGAATCAAACCAGGTAAATGTTTGACTTTATAGAAATTGGTAACGTTCTAAAACATTTTGACGCTCCACATTTGTATTCAAACATTGAATTAACGTGTCTATTGCCGATACTATTCAGCGCATTTACTCCCGGAATACCCGGCTTGATTTTCGTAATCACAGGATTAATGAAGACTTTGACTTAGCCGTTCGACTCTAAAAGATAGTGGTAACGTTCACGCAATGTTTGACGCTCGATTTTGCTATTCATATATGAAAATGACAAGTCCTTCTGCCACAGTGGTTACTAATTCGTTTCCGTGAACATTAAGCTAGGCACTCGCTGCGCCGGGTTAGGTTCTCCTACGGAAAGATTCTGTAGAAAGAATCACATTGTACGAATTGGTTAAGTTCTTCCACGGTTTGACTCTCTGCGTTAATACACATACCCCGAATTAAGGTGTCTATTTCCAATGCTAAGACAATACTGTCACCTATTCCGAGATACCACGAGACAAATCAGGTATTCCGGGAGTAGACCCTCTGTACTGTATTGGCATAATACACCCTATATTGCAGTACAGGTATTATAGTACATATTCGATCCGTTGTGGAACGTCACCTATTAGTATAGAGTCGAACTTCTTACGGGATTAAATCCGTTGTACAGTATCGGCATTAATAACCCTACTTCACGGTATCAGCATTAAAGTACACAGTGACACAATTGTACCAGGTCACCTATTATTGGTATCCAGCCTAACTTTTCACCGAAGGCCGTACCTTCCGAGATGATAACCCGCTGCAGCGATAGACTAACTTAATGCCCACTTTATTAAACGGGAGGAATTGTAGCAGATGGACACCTAAATCGCGTAAATCAATGAGCAGACCGAGAGTCATACCGCTCGATAACGTTACACCTTTCTTGAGGGCCGCACAGCTAAGTCAATCGCTCAACGAATCTCGTGATTCCGAGAATCAAACCAGCATTTCCGGGAATGAATCCGCCATAATGTGTTGGCCTTGGACAACCTATATCACGGTATTGGTATTAACATACATAGTCAGACCGGTATAGACCGTTACCAGTTGGTATAGAGCCAAACATTTTACCGAAGGCCTTATCATCCTAGAAGCTATCCAGCTGTATAGAGTGAGTGGCTTCGTGTTCAGAGATACAAATTAGTATACATTTTAGTGACAAGCACCTTAATTTCATGCATGAATTAAAAGATCGTGGGTCAAACCGTTGGAGAACGTTAGACCCTTCTTTGGAAATCGAACGGCTAAGTCAACAGCTGCTCCTATCATGTGATTCAGAGTGTAAAACTAGGTTTCTGGGAGTCAATCCGAAGAACAGTATTGGCACTAGACACCTTATCTCGCTGTTTGGACATTAAAGTAAAGAGTACAACAGTCGGAGATCATTACCAATCCGTAAAAAGTGATTCTTTTTACCGCATACTTTACGGTCCAAGAACACAACCCGCTGTAGCGAATGTCCTGCTTAATGTTCGCGGAAACATATTAATAGACATTTTAGCAAACGGACATCACATTTTCGTGTGTACGTACAAACACCAAGCGCCAATGCTTTCGCGAACGTTACCACCTCCTTTGAGATCCGAATGACTAAGTTATTAGCTTCATATATCCTGTGTTTCCGTGTGTCAAACCAGGTATTCCGAGCGTAAATGGAATGAACCATATTGGCAATCGACTCCATAGATCACGGTTTGAATATTAGGGTATAGCGTCAAACCGTTTGGTAACGTTACCAATTTGCGTAAAGTCAAACGTTTTACCGATGGCACTTCATAGCAATTGGCAACATCCTACAGCGGCCCGACAGTCAGCTTTAATGTTCATACGGTGAATTAAGGAGTCTATTGCCAATAGCGTACAGGGCACATACCCCCGGAGTACATAGTTTGAGTATCGGAATCCCTGGATAAGTGAAGCTATTAACATGGTCGTTCGACGCTCATGGAATGTAGGTATCGTTCTCGAACTGTTTTACCCTCGATCTTCTAATTAACGTATGAAATTAAGCGTACCGTTTCTGAAATATAACATTATTTGCTTCCTAGTAGACAATGTTATATTCTCGATGAAGCGGGTTTGGTTCGCGAAAGGTAAGATATTCGGTATAAAGAATGTCTTTATACAAATTGATAATGTTCTCCGATGGTTCGACTCTCTACCTCAATGTTCAAATCGTGGATTACGGTATCCAGTGACAAAATTGTTCAGCGGATTTGCACCCAGAATACCCGGTTTGACTTTCGGATTCACAGGATAGATGTAGCTTGTGATTCAGGAGTTCGACTCTCGAAAAAGGTGATCACGTTCTCAAGTGATTTGAACACCGTCCCTTATAATTCATGAATTGAATTTAAGTCTCCGTCACTATAATGCATACTAATTTGCTTCTCCGAACAAGAAGTATCAGTCTCGATTCAAATTTAACGAAGGTAAGGCATTTCGTGAAGTGTTTGACTCTGTACCAATACCAAACGTCCTACAACGGTTTGAATCTATACTTTAACATTTATACCGTACAATAGGGTGTATAAGCGGTTCTACTCCCCGAATACCTGGATTTTTTTTATCGGTGTCGCAGGATAGGTGAAGCTATTGACCTTGCCGTTCAAGTCTCAAGGAATGTGGTGACGTTCTCGAATGGTTTGATAGACGATGTTTCTATTCAGCCATGAATATAGGGCTTTTCCGTCTGCTAAAATGTATACTAATACGTATGACAGAACACTAAGCATCACACTCTGTGCAGCTGGTTTGGATCATGGAATGCAATGTAACTCGTGAAATGGCTGACATTATACCAATTGCTAATGTTCCCCGAGGTTAAACTCCGTACTTTGATGTTCATACCACGAGATAAGGTTTCTACTGCCAATATCGTTCATCGGATTGGCTCCCGGAATACCTTGTTTGATTTCCGAAATATCGGGGTGGGGGAAACTACTTACTTAGCCGTTCCACCTGTAAAGACGGTGGGATCGTTCTCGAAAGGTTTGACTCACGATAATGTCATTTATACATGAAAATAAGGTTTCCGTCTGCAAAAATGTGTACTAATCTGTTTCCGTGAGCACTAAGCAGGCCACTCGCTACAGCGGGTTAGTTTCTTGGAAGGTGAGTCATTCGATAAAATGAATTAGTTTATACCAATTCGTATCGTTGTCCGACGGTTTGGCTATCAGCCTTCATATTTGTGCCGTGAATTGAGATATTTATTGCCAAAAGAAGGTGTTGACTTAACCGTTCGTCTCTTAGAGAAGGTGGCAAAGTTCTAGAGCCGTGTGACACTCGATCTTGTAATTCAAACTCGAAGTTACGTTGCCCGTCATTGAAATGTATACTAACTTCAATCTCAGAACACGAGACTATGCTCTCCATGAAGAAGGTGAGGATCGCGGAAGGTAAGACCTTCGGTAAGCAGTTTGAATCTATACGAATAGATATCGTTCTACAACGGTTTGACTGTGTACTTTAGTATTTATACCGTGAAACTGGGTGTCTAATGCCAATATTGTAGAGCAGATTTACCTCCTCATTTGACGATCGGAAATCATAGGATAGGTGAAACTACTGACGTAGACGTTCGATTATCAAATGAAGTGGTAAAGATCGCAAACGGATTGACTCCCGACCATCTAATTCACACATGAAGTTAACGTGCCGTCACTGAAGCGAATACTAATTTCTTTATCTGTACACGGGGTAATACTCTCGATACAACGGGTTAGTTTTTCGAAGGTAATGGTCTTCGGTAATGCGTTTCAGTTTATAGAAATTGGTAGCATTCTAAATCGGTTTGACTCTCCCTTTTAATATTCAATCCGATAACTAATGTGTCTATTGCCAATGCTGTACTGCGGATGTTCTCCTAGAATACCTGGTTTGACTTTTGGAATCACAGGATGTATGAAGCTATGGACTTACGTGCTCGAATCTCAAAGAAGGTGGTAAATTTCTTGACCGGTCTGACACGCGATCTGCTTACTCATAGTCAAATTATGGTCCGTTCACTAAAATGTTTATTAGTTAGATCCTCTGAACACGAAGTTATTCGCTCGATGCAGCGCGCAGTCACCCAGGAAGGTAAGGTTTGCGATAAAGGGTATGAGTTTATACCAATTGGTATTACTCTCAAACGGTTTGAATCTCTACTTTAATATTCGTGCCATGAATTAATATTTCCCTTGCCAATAATGCTCAGCGGATTTACTCCTGGAATACTAGGCTTGGCGCTTGCAATCACTACTTTGGGTGAAGCTGTTGACTCAGCCGCTCGACTCCAAAAGAAGGTGGTAATGATCTCGAATGGTTTGACACACGATCCTCTAATTTATACATGAAATTAAGGTTCCCGTATCTAAACTGTATAATGATTTTGTTTTCTGAAAGCGAAGTACTCCTTTCGATGCATTGGGTGAGGTTCTTGGATGGTAAATTCGTCGGTGAAATGTGTGTCTCTATACCAATTGGTGTCGTTTTACAGCGGGTGGACTCTGTACATTAATATTAGAACCGTCAATTGAGGTGCCTGTGGCCAATACTGTTCAGTGGATTTACTCCCGGAACACCAGGCCTGACTCTCGGAATCATAGGATACAGTAAGCAAATGACTTAGCCGTTCGACTTTCAAAGAAGGTGGTAACGTTCTTGGACGGTTTGACCATCGATCTTCCTATTAATACATGAAATTAAAGTGTGCGTCTGCTAAAGTGTCTACTGATTTATTTCTCTTATACTTATACACAAACTTATACCCACGATATAGCCGGTTATATTCTCGGAAGTTACGGTAACCGGTAATGAGTATGAGTCTGTGAGAGACGTACGGCTAAGTCAACACCGTCACCTATCCTGTGATTCCGAAAGTCGCACCAGGTATTCCGGTAGTAAATCCGTTGAACAGTTTTGGCAATAGACACCTTAATTCACAGTTTGAATATTAAAATAGGGCGTCAACCCATTTGAGATCGTTACCAATTGCTATAAACTCAAACGTTTTACCGAATACCATACCCTCCGAAAAACTACTCAGCAGCATCAAGAGTATAACTTTGTATTAAATAAAGGAAATTAGTATTCATTTAAATGACAGGCACCTTAACATCATGTATGAATTAGAAAATGGAGGGTCAAACCATTTGAAATTGTTACCTTTTGGTAAAGACCAAACATACTACCGACGGTCTCACCTTCCGAGAACATAACCCGCTGTATCGAGAGTACATCTTCGTGTTCGGAGAACGAAATTAGTCTTCATTTCAGTGACGTGCTCCTCATCTTCATTCATGATTAAGAAGATCGAGTGTCAAACCGTTCGACAACGTTACGACCGTCCGTGAGAGACGAACGGCTAGGTCAATAGCATCACCTATCCCGTGATTCCGACAGTGAACCCGGGAAAACCGAGAGTACGTCCGCTGAAGGGTATTGGCAATTAACATCTTAAGTCACGGTTCGAATATTAAAGTAGAGCGTCAAATCGTTGTAGGGCGTGGGAAATTGGTACGCTGTCAAACAATTTACGTACGGGCGTACGTTCGGAGAAGCTATCCCGACGTTTCGAGAGTATAAACTTGTGTTCAAGGGAAGAAATTATTTTTCATATCTGTGACAGGCATCTTAACCTTCTGAATAGATTTGAAGATCGAGCGTCAAACAGTCTGAGATCGTTACCACCCGCTTTGAGGTTCGAACAGCTATGTCAATAACAACACCATCTGTCCTGTGTTTCCGAGAGTGAAACCAGGTATGCCAGGAGTAAATCCGCTGAAGAGTGTTGGCAATTCACGCCTTAATTCTCGGTTTGAATATTACAGTACAGCGATAATCCACTCGAGATAGTTTAAAATTGCTGTACCGTCGAACATTTATTGACGAAGTTAACCTTCGAAAGCATAGCGCGCTCTTTCGCGAGTATATCAAGGAGTTCAGAGGAACAAACTGTTATATATTTTAGAGCCGAGCACCTTAATTTCATATAGGAATTAGAAGATCGAGGGTAAAACCTGACGAGATCGTTATCACCTTATTTGAGAATAGAATGACTAAGTGAAAACCATCAACTATCCGGTGATTCGGTGAGCCAAAGCAGGAATTCCTTGAGTAAATCCGTTGTACAGTATTGGCATTAGACACTCTATTTCACGGGATAAATATTCAAGTGCAGAGTCAATCCGCTGTTGAATGATACTTATTGGTATGTAGTAAAAATTGTTAACGAAAGCCTAACCTTCCGAGGAACCAACCCGTTATAATGAGAGTATAACTTCGTGTTCAGAGAAACAACTTTTTACGCAATTCTGTCGGGGGCACCGATATCTCACGTATGAATAAGAAGATCGTGGGTTATACCGTTCGACATCGTTTCCACCTTCATTGAGAGTCGCATAACTATGCCAATATCTTGATCTATCCTGTGACACCTAGAGACAAACCAGCCATTACGGGAGAAAATCCGCTGAATTATATAGGCAACTGGCACGCTGATTCACGGATTGAGACATTAAAGTAGAAAGACAAACTGTCGGAGATCATTACAAATTGGTATAGAGACACTCTTTATACCGAAGGCCTTACCTTCCGATAACCGAACCCCTTTATCGAAAGTATAACTTCGTGTTCTGAGAAGGAAATTACGATTCATTTCAGTGGCGGGCATATTAACTTAATTTAATGTATTATATAGAAGATCGAGCGTCAAACGGATCGAGAACGTTACCACCTTCTGTGAATGTTGGGACGGTACCTCAATTGCTTCACCTATCCTTTGATTCGGAGAGTCAAAGCAGGCATTCCGGGCGAAAGTCCACTGAAGTGTTTTGGCAATAGACACATTAATTCGCGGATTGAATATTATAGTCTCGAATCAAATCATTGTAGAACTTTATCTAGTCGTATGGAGTAAATCTATCTGCTGAAGGCCTTACCATCCGAGGAGCCCTACCTGCTGCAGGGACTGCCATGCGTATTATTCACAGAAACAAAATAATAGACATTTTAGCAGACGGGCACGTTGTTTTCATCTAGGCACAACCAAATCGAGAGTCAAGCCGATCGAGAACGTTATCACCTTCCTTGGGAGCAAATGTCTAAGTCAGTAACTTCACCTATCTTGTATTACCGAGAATCAATCCAGGTGTTCCGGGTGTAAATCCACTGAACAGCATTGGCAATAGTCACCTTATTCTACGGTATGCATATTGAAGTGGAGATTCAAGGCGATGGAGAACGATACAACTTGAAATAGGCTCAAACATTTTGCCGACTTCATAACCTTCCGCGAAGCCTAACTAGCTGTATCGTGAGCATAAAGTCGTGTTCAAAGGAACAAACTAGTATACTTCTTAGTGACGGGAACCATAATTTCATGTATGTATTAGAGATACAATATTGGAATTAGGCACGCTATTTCACGTCATAAATATTAAAGTACAGATTGAAACGGTTATAGAAGGTTACATAATGCAATAGATTGTAACATGTTACCGAGGGCCATATCATTTGAGAAGCTAACCCGCTGAATCGGGGGTATTTCTTCGTGTTCAGAGATGCAAATTACTATACATTTTAGTGATGGGTACACTAAATTCCTTTAAAATAGATCGTAGCACCTTGTAAGAGCGTTTCAATTGCTATAAAGTCAAACATATTTCCGAATGCCATACCTTTTGAGAAGCTAACCCGCTGCCTCGAGAGTATAGCGTCGGTTAGGGAAACATATTAGTATACAATTTAGTGACGGCACCTTAATGTAATGGATGGATAAGAAAATAGATAGTCAATCCGTTCGAGAACGTTATCAACTTTTTTGATAATCGCACATCTAAGTCTGGACCTTCACGGATCCTGTTATTCCGATAGTCAATCCAGGTATTCCGGGAGCATATGCGCATTGCAGTGTTGGCAATAGACACCATAATTCACGGTTTGAATATTAAAATGGGGCGTGAGTCCGTTTGGGANTTTGAGTGGCGGGCAGCTTAATTTGATGTATGAATTACAAGATCGAGTATCAAACCGTTCGAAAACGTTGCCACCTTCTGTAACAGGCGAACGTCTAAACCAATGACTTCACGTATCCTGCGATTCCGAGAACCATGGCACGTATGCCGGGAGTACATCCACTGATCAGTATGGGCAAAAAACGCCTTAATTAAAGGTTTGAATAGTATCGTCGAGCGTCAATCCGTTTGAGAACCTTTCCAATTGGTATTAAGTCAAACGTTTTACTGATATCCTTACACTCCGAAATTCTAACGCGCTGAATCGAGAGTATGAGAAGGTACTGAGAGGATCATGTTAGTACCCATTTTAGGCCCGGGCACCATAATTTCATGTGTGATGTAGACGCTTGAGCGTTGAACCGTCCGAGAAACCTACCACCTTCTTTGCGAATCGGGCGCCCAAGTCAATAGCCTCAGCCTTCCTGTTATTTATAGATCTAAAGCAGGTATTCCTTGAGTAAATCCGCTGAACAGTATTGGTAATGGACACCTTAATTTACGGTGTCAATATTTAGTATATGACGTCAAACCGTTTGTGAGCGTTAACAATTGGAATAAATGAAAATGCTTTAACGAAGGCCTCACCTTCCGCGAACCTCACCAGCTTTAGCGAGAGTATGACCAAATGATCAGAGAAAGAAATTAGTGTCCGTTTCTGTGACGGGCACCTTAACTTCATGTATGAATGAGAAAGTTAAAGTCCAAATCACTCAATGACGTTGCCGCCTTCGGTGAGAGACGAACGGCTAAGTCAATAGCTTCACCACACCAGTGACTCCGAGAATCAAACCATGTAATCCGAGAGTAAATCCGCTGATGAGTTTTGGAAATAGACACGTTAATTCACGGCTTGAATATTACATTAGAGCGTCAAACCGTTAGAGAACATTACCAATTCATATAAAGTCAAACGTTTTTCCAAACATCTTNCGGTATGAATATTAATGTAGGCAGTAAATCCATTGCAGGACGTTGAACATTAGTATAGAGACTAACTTTTCACAGAAGGCCTCACTGTCCGAGAACCTATCACGCTGTAGGGATTGTTTTGAGCATTGGTCGCGGAGTTAAATGGCCATTTTATCAGATGGGCACCTCATATTCAAGAATGAATAGCAAAATCGAGAGTATAACCTTTCGTGAACGTTACCACCCTCTTTGAGTGTTGAACGGATAAGTCAATAACTCCACGTATCATGCAATTTCGGGAGTCAAAGCAGATATTCCGAGAGTATATGCGCTATACAGTATTGCCAACAGACACCTCAATTCATGGTTTGAATATAAATTATATTCGTGTAGGGTTAAACTTCTAACAGAATGCCTTAACATCTGAGAAACTAATCCGCTGCATCGCGAGAATAACACCGTGATCAGAGGTACGAACTAGTATTGATTTACTGACGAGCACCATAATTTCAACCAGGAATTTGAAAATCGATTGACCAACCGTTCGAGAACGTTACATGCTTCAGTGAGTTGCGAACGGCTAAGTCAAAAGTTTCACCCATCCTGTGATTCCGAGAGCCAGGTCTGGTGTTCCGGGATTAAGTTCGCTGAAGAGTATTGGCAATAGACAGCTCACATCACGGATTGATATTAAAATAGAGCGTCACTCTATTTGGGAACGTTACCAATTGGTATAGAGTCAAACGTTTTTCTGAAGATCTTACCCTCCGAATGCCTAATCGATAGTATAATCGATAGTATAACACCGTGTTTAGTGGAACAAATTAGTATACATTATAATGACGGGCCCCTTAGGTTCAGGTATGAGTTAGAAGATCGAGGCTAAGACTGTTCGAGAGCTTTTCGAATCGAACGCCTTAGTTGTTAGGTTCACCCATCCTATTATTCCGAGAGTCAAACCAGGTTTTCCGGTAGTAAATCCGCTGAACTGTATTGGCCCTATACCCTATTTCCCCGGTATGAAAATTGAAGTACAGATCCAAACCTATGTCGAACGTTACGCATTGGTATAGAGTCAAACTATTTACCGATGGCCTTACCTTCGGAGAACCTATCCCTATGTATCGAGAGTATAACTTCGTGTCCAGAGAAAGAAATTAGTGTACATTTTATTGACGTCCACCATAATTTCAGGCATGAATTCGATGATCGGTGGTCAAATCGTTAGAAAACGTTACCACCTTCTTTGAGATTCGAACAGTTAAGTCAACAGCTCCATACACCTTGTGATTCCGAATCTCAAACGAGATATTCCGTGCGTAAAGCGCTGTACAGTATTGGCAATGCATACCATAATTCGCGGATTGAATATTAAAATATAGCGTCACACCGTGTGAGAACGTTACAATTGCTATAAAGTCAAAAGTTATATCGAACGCCTTATCGCCCGAGAATATAACCCGCCATATCGAGAGTATTGTTTGGTGTTCACAGAAATACATTAGTATACAATTTTGTGACGGCAACTTAAATTCGTGAATGAATTAGAANTCACCTATCCTGCGATTCCGAAAATCGAGCCAGTTATTCCGGGAGTAAGTCGGCTGATGGGTATTGGCAATAGACCCCTTAATTCACGGTACGAATATTAAGGTAGAGAGTCCATCCCTTGCAGAACGTTACATATTGCTATAATGTCAAATGTTTTACCGAAGACATTACCCTCCATGAAACTAACCCTCTGCATCGCGAGCATAACATCGCGATCACAGGATCTTATTATTATCCATTATGGAATTGAGCAACTTAATTTAATGTATGATACAGAAGATCGATTGTCAAGCCTTTCGGGAATGATACAACCTTACTCGAGGTGTGAACGGCTATGGAAATGGCATCACCTATCCTGCGATTCCAAGAGTCAAACCAGGAACTACTGCAGTAAATCCTCGTGACAGTATGGCATTAGACACCCTATTTCCCGTTATAATATAATAGTACGGAGTGAAACCGGCGTTGATCGTTACGAATTGGTATAGAGTAAAACCATTTATCGAATGACTTACGTTCCGAGAAACAAACCCACTGTATCGAGAATATATCTTCGTGTACTGTGATACACATCAGAATTCATTTTTGTGACCGTCACCTCAATTTCATGAGTGAAACGGAATGTCGAGGGTCAAACCGTTGGGGAACGTCGCCACCTTTTTTGGAATTCGAACGGCTAAGTCAGCAACCTCACCTGTTCTGTGACTTCGAGTACCAAACCCGGTATTCCAGTTGAAAATCCGCTGAACAATATTGACAATAATTACCTTAACTCTCGGAATGAATAATGAAGTAGATAATTAATCTGTCTGGATCATTATGAATTGGTATTATGTAATGCCTTTTACAGAATACCTGACCTTCCTAGAATCAAACCCGCTGCAGCGATTGTCTTGCTTAGTGCTCAGGGAAACAAACTAATGGAGATTTTAGTAGACGGACATATTTTTCGTGTATGCATATGAAGATCGAGAATTAATTCGTCCGAAAACGGGACTACACCCTTCGAGAGTCGAACTCCTTTATCAACAGCCACACCTGTCCTGTGTCTTCGAAGGTCAGTCGCGGTATTCCGGGAGTCAGCCCGCTGCACTGCAATTACTGTGGACACTTTTATTCACGATATGAATACAAAGGCAGAGAGTCAAACCGTCTGAGAATATTAACGACTGGTATTGTGTCAAACTATCTACGGAAGGCCTTACCTTCCGAGAAAATTACCCGCTGTATCATGAGTATAACTTCGTGTTGAGAGAATACATTTTAGTGGCGACACCTTAATTTCATGTATGAATTAAGGGATCGGGTGGCACACTGATTTAGAATGTTACCACCTTCCTCAAGAATCGCACATCTATGACAATAGCTTCACCTCTCACGACATCCTGAGAGTTACACCAGGTATTCCGGGTGTAAATCCGCTGAACGGTGTTGGCAATACAAACCTTAATTTCACGCTTTGAATATCAAAGTAGAGCGACAAACTGCTTGAGAGCGTTTCGAATGTGCATAAAGTCAAACGATTTACAGAAGGCCATACCAACTGCGAACCACACCAGCTTTATCGAGGGTATATCTTCGTGATCAGAGAACGAAATTAGTATTCATTTCAGTGCCCGGGAAACTTAGCTCCATGTATGAATTAGCAAATCGATGGTCAAACTGTTCCAGAACGTTACCAACCTATTTGAGAATAGAACGGATAAGTCAATAGCTTCAGCTATCCAGGGATTTGGAGAGTCAAACCAGATATTCCTGGAATAAATCCGCTTAAGGGTATTGCCAATAGAGAACCTAATTCACGGCTTCAGTTAAAAAGTAAAGCGTTAATCCAGTTGAGAGCTCTGTCAGTTGGTACAAATTAAAACACTACCGATGGCCTTACCTTCGGAGAAGCATCCACGCCGTTTCGTGAGTACAACATCGTATTCTGAGAACGAAATAAGTCTCCATTTCAGTAACGGCACCTTAGATTCATGCATGAATTAAATTATCGACCAAATCGATTGAGAACATTGCCCACCTTCTGTGAATGACTCGCGGCTATCTCAATCGCATGGCCTATCCTTCGATTCGGAGGGTCACACCAGGTATCCGGGGACTAAATCAGCTGTATGGTATTTACTGTAGACACCTTATTTCACGGTTGGAATATTGAAGTAGAGCGTCAGAACGTTGTGGAACGTTACATATTCATATAGAGTCAAACACTGTACCCAAGGCCTTCCCTTCCGAGAAGCTAGTCCGCTGTATGGTGAGTGTACCTTCGTGTTTAGAAAAGCCAACTATTTCTCATTTCAGTGACTGGCACCTTACGCGTTGCCATATAGTCTTCCGTTTCCCGAAGGCCTTACCATCCGTAAAGCTAACGTCCTGTATGGGGAGCATTATTTCACGTACACAGAAGGAAATTAGTATGCATGTTAGTCACGGGCACATTAATTTCTCACATGAATTAGAAGATCGAGGGACAAACCGTTCAGGAGCGTTACAACCTGCTGTGAGAGTCGAACAGCTAAGTGAATCGCTTCACGTATCCTGTGAGTCCGAAGGATAATCCAGGTACTCCTGGTGTCATTCCGCTGAATACTATTTGCAGTGGCTCCTTAGTTCACGGTTTGAATATTAATGAAGAGAATGTAACCCTTGTAGAAAGTTATCCATTGGTACAATGTCAAAAGCTTCACGGACGTCCTTACCTTCCGAGAACCTAACCCACTGCATCGAGAGTATAACTTCGTGTTCAGGGTAACAAAATTAGTATACATTCTAGCGATGGACACCTTCAATTCACGTATGCATGAGAAGATATAAAGTTACACCGTTCGAAATCGTTGGCTCCTTCATTGAGAGTCGCATAACTAAGGCAATAGCTACACCTATCCTGCGATTCCGAGAGTAGAGCCAGTCATTGCGGGAGTAAATCCATTGAATTATATAAGCATTTGACAACATTCTCCACGGTGCGAACATATAAGTAGAAAGTCAAGCTGTCGGAGATCAATAC
>NIJG01000396.1:2999-13654 GCA_002201625.1 Euglossa dilemma
TGCAAGTATTTTTTAATATCTTGGATTTAGCCGGGATAAATGCATGGGTGATATATAAAGAAGCTACAAAAGGAGAAATTACAAGACAGGATTTTCGGTTCCAATTGGCAGAAGAACTTGCAGTCGAATACCAACAAGTGTTCGGCAAAGAAAATCAACCAATACCTATCGCAAGCACAAATAAAGGAAAATATATTTTAATGCTGGTAAACTGGCTACTGGTCTGCATTCAATATTGAAAAATATAAGTTTTGATAGACCGGTCATTTGACCTGCCGCAGTAGGAATAGGTATACGTGAAGTGTCGGAAGGAATAGTGTTAATTCACGTTATTATTAATGTACAGTGTCAAACCGCGGAAGAACGTAACGTATTTACATAGAGTCAAACTCTTTCCCGAAAGCCTAACCTCCAGAGATGTTAACCCGCTGTATCGAGCGTATAACACCGTGTCCAGTGAAACAGAGTACACAACATTCTAACGGCGGGCACCATAGCTTCATGTATGAATAAGAAGGTGGAGCGTCAAACCATTGGGGAACGTTATCACCTTCCTTGAATGTCACACTTCTAAGTCAATTGCTGCACCTATCCCTTGATTCCGAGAAGCAATTCAGGTATTCCAGCAGTAAATGCGTTGAACGGCATAGGCTTAACGGTTGGTCTCAAACCGTTTGACCCGTCACTTTTCTATTCAAACCGTGAAATAAGGTGTCTATTGCCAAAACACTTCAGCGCTCTTACTCGCGGAATACCACATTTGACTCACGGAATCACAGGATATGTGAAGCTATTGACACAGCCATTCGTATCTCACACAAGATGGCAATGTTCAAGAGCGGCTTGGCCCTCAATCTTCTAATTCATACACGAAATTATAGTGCCCTTCACTGCTATGTTTACTAATTTTCATCCCTAATCACGAAGCTATACTCTCGATACGGCGGGTTAGCGTCATGGAAGGTAAGGTATTCGGTAAAATGAATGACTTTATGCGAATTGGCAATGTTCTCCAACGGATTGACTCATAAAATTAACATGCATGGCCTGAATTAAGGTGTCAATTGCCAATTCCGTACAGCGGATTCACTCCTGGAATACCAAGTATGTCTCGCGGAAACACAGGGTATGTGAAGCTATTCACTTAGCTGTTCGATTATCATAGAAGGTGGATATGGTCCTGAAATATGAATGTGATTTTCCAAATACGGAGTTATACCCTCGATGCAGCGGATTATGTTCTCCCAAGGTAAGGTGTCATGTAAATAGTATGTCGTTATGTCAATTGGTTACGTTCACAAACGGTTTTACGCTCTACTTTATTATTCATTCCGTGAATTATGGTGTGTATTGTGAATAATGTTCAGCGGATTTACTCCTGAAATACAAAGCATGACTCTCGGGGTCACATTAATATGTAAAGCTATTGACTCTGCCGATAGAATTTCGAAGAAGGTGGTACGTCTTGGAACGGTTTGCCTCTCCATATGCTCATTGGTGCATGAAATTAAGGTGCCAGTCCCTACAATGTGTACCCATTTGTTTCCGTTTGCACTAAACGTTTGACTTTATACCAATTGTTAACGCGCTCATGCAGTTTCGCGCAATACTTCAATATTGAATCCGTAAATTGAAGTGTCCATTGCCAATACTCTTCAGCGGATATACTCCTGCTATACCTACTCTGACTATCCGAACCACAGGATATGTGATGCTATTGTGTTAAACGTGCCATTTCACGATGAAAGTGGCAACGTTCTCTTGCGGCTTGACCCTCGATCTTCTTATTCATACATGAAATTAAGGTGTCCTCCACTAATGAATATACCAATTTGTATCAGTATGATCACGAAGTTATACTGTCGATGCATCAGGATAGGTTCTCGTTAGCTAAGGCCTTCGGTAAGAAGCTTGACTGTATAGCAATAGGTAGCGCTCTACAATGGTTTAACTCTCTTCTTCAATATTTATATTGTGAAACGGCGTGTCTAATTTCAATAATGTACTGCGGGATAAGATGCGTAATGTCTGGTCTGTCTCCAGGAATCGCAGGATAGCTAAAGCTACTGGTATATCTGTGCGACCATCAAAGAAGGTGGGAACGTTCTAGAACAGTTTGACCCTCGGTCTTCTAAGCCATACATGGAATAATGACGCCCATCCGTAAAATGGACACTAATGTGCTTCTCCGAACACGAAGTTATGCTCTCGATACAGCGTTTCTGGGTCTCGGATGGTGAGGCCTTCGGTAAAATGTTTGACACGATACCAATAAGTGACATGCTATAACGGTTATACTATGTACGTTAATATTTATATCGTGAACGTCGGTGCCAATTGCCAATAATGTAATGCAGATTTTATCCCAGAATATCTGCATTTACTCAGGGTACAACAGGATAAGTGAAGCTATTGGTTTGGCTGTGCCACTTTCAAGAAAGGTGGTAATGTTCTCCAACTCTTTGTCTCTCGTTTTTGCTACTCAGGCATGAAAATAAGGTGTCCCTATTCCAAAATATCTACTGTTTTGTTTGTGCGTGCACAGTAAACATAACACTCCCTGCAACGGATTTGCTGCTCAGAAGGCAAGGTATTGGTCATAAAGGATGACTTTATGCCATTTGGTTATGTTGTCCGACGGTTTGGCTATCGTCCTAAATATTCATGCAGTGAATTAAGGTATCTATTGCCAATTCTGTACAGTGAATTTAATCACGGAATACCAGGTATACTCTCGCTATCACATGACAGGTGAAGCTATTGACTTGCTCGTGCGACTCTCAAAAAAGGTTTGACCCTCTATCATATTATTCATACATGAAATTAAGGTGCGCCGAACTACAATGTATACTAATCTGTATCTCTGAACGCGAGGTTACCCTCTCGATACAGCGAGCTACGTTCGTGGAAAGTACGGTCTTCGGTAAAACGTTTTACTTTATAGCAATTGGGTACGTAGTCGAACGGATTGTCTCACTACTTCGATATTAATACCGTGAAGTGAAGCGTTCATAGCCAATAATGCTCATCGAATATACTCACGGAATAACTTGTTTGGCTCTTGGAATTTGGCTCAGGATACGTGAAGATATTGCCTCAGATATGCGACCCGCAAGAAAGGTGTAAACGTTGTTGGAAGGTTTTACTATCGATGTCGTTATTTATACCTGAAATTAATGTGCATGTCACTAAAATGCATACTAATATCCTTCTCTGCACACGAACTTATACTCTCGATACAACGGTATATGATCTCAAAAGACAACGCCTTCTGAAGATAATTTGACAGTATACCAATATGAACCGTTCTACAACGGTGTGACGTACTGTATTAATATACAATCCGCGAATTAAGTCATCTATTGCCAATACTGTACAGCGGATTTACACCCGGACTGCCTGATTTGACTCTCAGAATCACAGGATAGGTGAAACCATTGTCCTAGCTGTTCGAGTCTCAAAGGCAGTGGTAACATCCTTGAACGTTTTAACCATCGATATTCTAATTCGTACACGAATTTACGGTGCCGTCACTACAATGTATACTAATGAGTTTCCCAAAACACGGAGCCATACTCTACATACGGCGGGCTAACGCATCGGACGGCGAGGCATTCGGTAAAACGTATTCCTTTATAGCAAATAGATATGTTCTCGCAAGTGGTGACACGCAATTTTAGTATTCGTTCCGCGAATTTAGGTATGTATTGCCAATACTCTTCAGCGCATGTACCCTCGGATTATCTGGTTTGTCTCTCAGAATCGCAGCATGTGTGAAGCTACTGACTTAGCCATTCGTCTGTCACAGAAGGTGGCAACGTTCCCTAAAGGTTTGACCCGTAATCTTCTTATTCATATATGTCATTGAGATGCGCGTGAGTAAAATGAACACTAATTTGTTTTGCTGCACACCATGTTACACCCACTATACAGTAGCTTATATTGTCGGAAGGTAATGTATCCGGTAAGAAGTATGACGTTATGCCAATCGGTACCGTTCACAAATGGTCTGACGATATACTTTAATATTCATACCTTGAATAAAGGTTTCTACTTGTAATACTGTCCAGTGCATTTACTCCTGACGTACCTGGTGTATTTTTCGGAATAAAGGGATAGGTGAAGCTCTTAACTTATCTGTGCGACACTCAAAAAAGGTGGACACGTTCTGGGAGAGTTTGCGTCGCGATCTTCTGAACCATACATGAAGTTAAGGCGACCGTCACTGAAATGAAAACAAATTTCTTTCTCCGAACACCCGGTTATACTGTCGAAACGGCGAGTTTGGTTCTCCGTAGGTAAGGGCATCTGTAAGCTGTTTGAGTTTATGCCAGTTGGCAGTGCTTTCAAATAATTTGACGCTCTACTTTCACTTTCAAACCGTGAATTAAGGTGTCTATTGACAGTAATGTTCAGCGGATTTACTCCAAGAATACTTGGTTTGTCACTCAGAGTCACAGGATAAGTGGAGATATTGCCTGATCCGTTCGATTCTCAAACAGGTTGATAACATTCTCGAACCGTTTGACTCTTTTCCTTCTTGTTCATAATAAAATTAAGCTCCTCGTTACTGAAATGTTTTCTAATTTGATACTTTGAACACGAAGTTATACTCCCGATGATGTGGGTGATGTTCGCGGAAGGTACGGCCTTGTGTAAAACTTTTGACTTTATATCAATTAGTATCGTTCTCTCACAGTGCGACGCTATATTGTAATATTGAATCCGCCAATCCTGATATATATTGCCAATTCTGTACAGCGCATTCACTCACGGAATATCTCGTTTGACTTTCTGAGTCACAGGATGAATGAAGCTACTGACTTAGCCGTTTGAATCTCAAAGAAGATTCTAACTTTTCTAACGGTTTGACCCTCGATCTTCCAATTCATACATGAAGCTAAGGAGGCCGTTATTGAAATGAATACTAATTTCATTCTCTGAACACGAACTTATTTTCTCGATAAAGGCGCTAAAAATCGCGGAAGGTAAGGCCTATGGTAAAACGTTTCACTTTGTACCAATTTGTAACGCTTTCAAACGGTTGACGCTCTACTGCAATATTCAAACCGTGAATACAGGTGCCTATTGCAAAAACTCTTCAGCGGATTTACGCTCGGATTACCTGGTATGGATTTCGGGAAAGCAGGTTGGGTTGTGCTACTGACACGTGCGTTCGTCTCTGAAATAGGGTGGCAACGTTCTAGAACGGTTTGACCCTCGATATTCTAATTCATACGTGTAATTAAGGTGCCGTCACTAAATTGTATACCAATGTGTTTCCCCAAACACGTAGCTATACTCTAGATAGGGCGGGCTAGCTTCTCGGACGGTAAGTCCTTCGGTAAAATGTTTGTCTTTATAGCAACAGGTAACGTTCTCAAACGGATTGATGTTCTACTTTACTATTCAAACCATGAATTAAGGTGTCTATTGGAAATACCCTTCCAGAAAGTTACCACCTTCTTTGAGAGTCGAACGACTGAGTCAATAGCTTCACCTATTCCATGATTCCGGGAGTCATGTCAGGTATTCCGCAAGTAAATCTGCTGTTCAGTATGGGCATTAGGCACCCTACTTCAGGGTATGAATATTAAAGAACACAGTCAAACCGTTTGAGAAAGATACAAGTTCCTACCAAGTCAATCGTTTTATAGAAGACCAAACCCACCGTAAAACTGACCGGCTGTATCTATAGTATTACATCGTGTTCAGAGAAAGAAATCAGTCTCCATTTCAGCAACGGGCACCGTAACTTCATGTATGAATTAGAAAATCGAGTGTCAAGTCGTTCATGGAGGTTACAACCTTCTTTGAGGGTCGAACGGCTTAGTTAATACCTTCTCCTATCCTCTGATTCCGAATGTCAAGCCAGTCATTCCGCGAGTAAACCCGATGAACAGTTTTGGCAATGGACACCTTAATTCGCGGTATGAATAATAAAGTAGTTCACGGTTTGTTTATCAAAGTAGAGAGTCAAACTGTCGGTGAACATTACACGTAGGCATAACATAACTGGGAGCAGGGAGTGTGTTGCTTAGTATTCAGTGAAACAAATTAGTATACACGTAAGTGCTGGAACTCTTAACTTCAGGTATAAATGGGAAGATCGCGAGGCAAACTGTTCCAGAACGTTACCAACTTCTTAGAGTATCGCACATGTATGGCAATAGCTTCTCATATCCTGCGATTCGGAGACTCAAACTAAGTATTCCGGTAGTAAGTCTGCAGCACAGTATTGGCAATGGACTCCATAATTCTCAGTTTGAATATTAAAGTAGATCGTGAATCCGTTTGAGGTCGTTAACAATTGGTATAAAGTCAAGCGTCTGACTGAAGACTTTACACCCTGAAATCCTAACCCGCTGTATCGAAATTACAACTTCACGTTCAGAGAAACATATTATAATACATGATAGTGTCGGGCACTTTAATTTCACGTGCGATTTAGAAGGTCGATTATCAAACCGTTTGCGTACGTTACCACGTTCCATGAGAGTAGAACACCTAAGCCCATAGCTTCACATATCTTGTGATTGCGAAACTTAAACCAGATATTCCGGTAGAAAATGCGCTATACACTATTGGCAATAGACTCGTTAATTCGCGTTATAAATATTTAGGTAATGACTCGAACCGCCGGAGATGATTATCAATTAAAATAATGTAATTCCTTTCACCCAATACAATACCTTCCGAGAACCTGCACCGCTGTAGCGAGTGCCTAGCTTAGTGTTCACGGAGAGAAATTAGTAGACATTTCAGCAGACGGACAACTTACTGTCATTTGTGAAAAGAATATGCGAGAGTGAAATCGTTCGAAGACGATCCCACCTTCTTCAAGAGTCGAACGACAAAGTCGATAACTTCACCTATCACGCTATTCCGATAGGCAACCTAGGTATTCCAAGAATCAATCAGCGTTACACTATTGGCAACGGAAACTTTAGTCCACGGTTTAAATATTAAAGTACAGAGTCAAACATATGTATACCGTTACATATTTTTATAAAGTCGAACGTTTTACCGAAAGCCTTACCGTCCGCGAAGCTAGTTCGCAATATCGAGAGTATAACTTCGTGTTTAGTGAAACACATTAGTACCCACTATAGTTTCGGAACCTTAAATACGAGTATGAATTAGAATATCGATGGTTAAACCGTTAAAGACCGTTACCACCGCCTTTGTGATTCGAACATCTAGGTCAAATGCATCGCCTATCCAGTGGATCGGAGATTCAAACCAGGTATTACAGGAGCAAGTACGCTGAAGATTATTGGCAATGGAGACATTAATTCACGGTTTCAATCTTAAAGTAGAGCGTGAAAGCCATTTGGAGCTAGCCAATTGGTATAAAGTCAAACACTATACCGACGGCAGTACCCTGGGAGAAGCAATCTTTCGAGAGTATAAGTAAGTGTTCACAAAAAGAAATTAGTATTCATTTCGGTGACGGGCACCTTAACTTCATGAACTAGTTAGGATGTCGAGGGTCAAACCGCACCAGAACGTTGTCACCTTCTGTGAGAGACGAACGGCTGGGTCAGTAGCTTCACCCGCCATGCGATTCCTAGCGTGAAACCTGGTAATCCTGGAGTAAATCAGCTGAACAGAATGGGCAATAGATACTAACATTCCGTCTTCGAATATTAAATTGGGGCTTCAAACCTTTATAGAAATTTACCTATACGTATTGGGTCTAACTGTATACAGCAGGCCCGACCTTCCGAGAATACAACGAGCTATACTGAGGGTATTATTTCGAGTTCCGAGAAACAAAACAGTAGTCATTTTATTGGCATGCACCTTAATTTCATGTATCAATTAGAACATCAGGAGGCAGTCTGATTCAGAACGTTACCATCTTCTTTGAGAGTCGAATGGCTCAATCAATAGCTACACCTGCCCTGCGATTCTGTCGGTCCGACCAGGTATTCCGGGAGTCAATCCACAGTCCATTATAGCTGATGGACGCGTTAGCTCACGGTATGAATATGAATATAGGGCGTCAAACCATTGTAGAACTTTACCTATTGATATAGTGCCCAACTTTTACCCAAGGCAATAGCATCCCATACCCTAACCTGTTGAAGAGAGTGCCATGCTTATTGTTCATGGAAACAAATTAGTAGGCATTTTTGCAAACGTAGACCTCATTTTTATGTATGACTAGCCAAATGAAGAGTCAAACCGTTGTAGAACTTTAGCACCTATTTTAGAGTCGAACGGCTAAGTCAGAAGCGTCACCTATCCTGTGATTCTGAGAATCAAACCAGGTATTGCTGGAGTAAATTCGCTGATCAGTATAGGCAATAGCCACCTTTGTTCACTGTTCCAATGTTAAGGAAGACCGCCAGGCCGTTTGAGAACGTTACTAATTGCTATAGAGACAACCGTTCCTCAGGAACCCGAACCGTGCGGGAAGCTGATCCGCCGCATCGATAGTATAACATCGTGCATAGATAAACACACTAGTATACATTTTATCAGGCGGACATCTTCTATCCATGTGTGAATAGAATAATCGGGAGTCAAACCGTTCGCGATCGATTCCACCTTCTTTAAGTGTCGAACGGCTGAGTCAATAACTTCACGTCTTCTGTGATTCTGAGAGACAAATCAGGCATTCCGGGAGTCGATACGTTGTACAATATTGGCAATGCACACCTTAGTTCGCGGTATAAATAATAAAGTAGTTCACGGTTTGAGTATCAAAGTATAGAGTCTAACTGTCGGTGAACATTTTACGTAGGCATAAAGTCATTCTTTTTACAGATTACCTTAACTTCCGACAATATAACTGGCAGCAGGGAGTGTGTTGCTTTGTATTCAGTGCAAGAAATTATTATACCCATAAGTGTTTGGACTCTTAATTTCATGTATGAATGGGAGGATCGCATGGCAAACCGTTCCAGAACGTTACCAACTTCTTAGGGTATCGCACATGTATGACAGTAGCTTCACATATCCTGCGATTCGGAGAGTCAAACTAAGTATTCCGGGAGTAAGTCTGCAGGACGTTATTTCCAATAGACACCTTACACCACGCACATACTTTTCACCCAATTCCTTACCATCCGAGAACCCAACCCGCTGCAGCGATTGTGTTCCTCAGTTTTCACGTGAACAAATAACTAGACATTTTTGCAGATGGATACATTATTTACATGCATATATAGGAATATCGAGGGCAAATCGTTCGAGATGGTGGCCACCATCTTTAAGAATGGCACAGCTACGTCAATACCTTCAACTATCATGCGACACCAATAGTCAAACCAGGTATTCTAGGCGTACATCCGCTGTACGGCATTGGCAATAGACACCTAAATTATCGGCATGAGCATTAGAGTATGAAGTCAACTCGTCGGAGACCATTACAAGTTCTTGTAGAGTTATTCTNCACCTTCTGTGTGAAACGAGCGGCTAAGTCAATAACTTCAACTATCCTGCGATACCAATAGTCAAACCAGGTATTCTAGGCGTACATCCGCTGTACGGCATTGGCAATAGACACCTAAATTATCGGCATGAGCATTAGAGTATGAAGTCAACTCGTCGGAGACCATTACAAGTTCTTGTAGAGTTATTCTGCTTACAGACTGCGTTACCTTCCGACAACGTATCCACCTGCATCGAGAGCATGACTTCCTGCTAAGAGAAACAAATTATTATACATTTGAGTGACGGGAAGCTTAACTTCACCTTTGATTTAGAAGATCGAGGGTCAAACCGCTGGAGAACGTTGCCTCCTTCTGTGGGAGCCGAACGGCTTAGTCAATAGCTTTCATTTGCCGATGCACCATTTAGCCGATGGTGAAATCGTTCGCGGACGATACCTCCCTTTATGAGGGTTGCTAAGTCTATTGCTTCATCTATTCTGTGATTCCGAGACGCAAATATGGTAATCCAGGAGTAAGAACGCTGAATAATTTTGGCAATGGACTCCATAATTCAGGGTTTGAATATTAAAACGGAGCGTCCTGTCGTTTGAGAACGCTACTAATTGCTATAAGGTCAATCGTTCTACCGGATGCCTTACCGTCCGAGAAGCCAATCCGCTGTATCGACCTACGTGTTCAGGGAAACGCATGAGAACCATTTTAGTGACGGGTACCATAATTGCAGTATGAATACGAAGACCGAGGGTCAAACCGCTCCAGAACATTTCCACCTTCTGTGACAGACGAACAGTTATGTCCACACCTTCACCTATAGTCGTGGTTCCGAGAGTCAAGCCTGCAATTCCAGGGGTAAGTCCGCTGAACAGTATTGGCAATAGGCACCTTAATAAACGGATTAAATATTAAACAATAGAGTCAATCGGTTGGAGAACATAATCAATTTTTATATAGTCAAACTATTTACCGAATACTTAACTACTACGAAAGACGAACGCCGTTGTTTCATGTATGAATAGCAAAGTCGACAGTAATACCGTTGCAGAACGAATCCACCTTCCTTTAAAGCCCGAGATCAAAGACAACAGCTTCTCCTATCCTGTGATTGCGTGAGTCAGACCACGTACTTTAGGCGTAAATACGCTGAACAATATTGGAAATAGATGCAATAATTGTCGGCATAAATAATTAAGGTTTGGAGTCAAACCGTCGGAGAATATTTCCAATTAGTATGAAGTCTTTTTTTTAACCTAT
>NIJG01000396.1:21739-40170 GCA_002201625.1 Euglossa dilemma
AACAAATTAGTAGAAATTTTAGCAGACGCACACCTCAATTTCATGTATGAATAAGAAGACCGCCTGTCAAGCCCCTCGAGAACGTTGCCACTTTCTCTGAGAGACTAACGACTAAGTCAATAGCTTCACCTATCCTGTCATATCGAAAGTCAAACCGAAATATCGAAAGTCAGCTAAAATGTCTACTGTTTGTGTCTGTGAGCACTAAGAATTACACTCGCTACAGCGGGATAGGTACTTGGAAGTTAGGGTAACCGGTAAAATGTTTTACATTATACCATTTGGCAATGTGCTCCGAATTTTGGCAGCCTACTTTAATGCCCGCAGGGAATGTGGTTGGCCATCTGGTCCCATTGCAGTATGGGTATGACGAACCCACGGTGCCCGAGTAAGCCGAACCTAGGCCGAGGTGAGCAAGCCCCTCATTCAGGAACTAAGGTGTCCTTACACGAGGTATGGCCAGTACGGCCCTGCATACACTGGTGCCTCGGACATCTGATGGAGCCCTGGGGCGAGCGGGCTTCGGTCCGTCACCCCGCCGGTAGCTTGGGTTGGCCTCGAGGGGACAGTCGTAAGCCCCTATCGTGGGTTAGGAGGCCCCGTCTTCGGAAGGTTAGACCAACCACAGTAGAGAGATCAGATGCGTGAGATCAGCTCGGGCACTGTCTTGCAGAGTCAGTAGGGACTTAGAAAGTTCCCGGCCGGACGAATGTTGGTGCATAGGTCTTGCAGTCTTCGAGCTAATTAGTAAGTGCGTGGTATGGTGGGCCGCGCACTGCGGTGATTGGGCGTATCCCAATCCCGATCCCATGGGGGCCGTGTCGCTAGGCCCTAGTGGCTGCTATGGCACGTTAAATCTCTGACATACGATGTCGGAATCACAGGACAGGTGGAGCTATTGACTTATCCGTTCGACTCTCAATGAGGGTGGTAACGATCACTAACGGTTTGACCCTCGATCTAGTAAATCATATATGAAGTTAAAGTTCCCGTACACTGAAATGAATACTAATGTGTCTCCTTGGGCACGAAGCTATAATCTAAATACAGCGGGTTAGCTTCTCGGAAAGTATGGCGTACGGCTAATATTCATACGGTGAATTATGGTGTCTTTTTCCAATAAGGTTCACCGGATTCACTCCCGGATTACCTGGTTTGACTCACGGTATAACAGGATAGGTGAATCTACTCACTAAGTTGTGCGACTTGCAATGAGAGTGGTAACGTTCTGGAACAGTTTGCCTGTAGATCATCCAATCCATACATGAAATTAATGTGCCCATTGCTATAATGTTAACTAGTACGTTTTTCTGTGCGAAAAGTTATACTCTCGATACAGCGGGATTGGTCCACGGTAGGAAAGGCTTTCAGTAAAAATTTTGACTCTATACCAATAGGTAACGTTCAACAAATGATTGGCGCTCTCCGTTAATACTCATACCGTAAAATAAGGTGTTCATTGCCAGCAGTGTGCAGCCGATTAACTCCCAGAATAGCTGGTGTGATTCTCGGAACCACAGGAATGGTGATGCTATTGGCTTAACCGGTCACGATTCAAGGAAGGTCGGATCGTTGCTGAACGGTTTCACCCTCGATCCTTGAATTCATACATGACATTAAGGTGACCGTCACTAACATGTCTACTAATTTGTTTCCCTGAACAGGATGATGTAGTTTCGATATAGCGGGTTAATTTATCGGTAGGTAAGGTCATCAGTAAGACGATTGACTTTGTAGGAATTGGTATCGTTTTCCAACAGGTTGGCGCTCTACTGTAATACTCAAACCGTGAATAAAGGTGTCCATTGGCAATACAGTTCAGCGGATTTAATCTAGCAGCAGCTGGTATGACTCTCGGAATCACAGCATAGGTGTAGTAGTTGACTTCGGCGTCCGACTCTTAACTAAGGTACGACTCTCTCGAACGGTTTGACTCTTCATTTTGCTATTTGTGAATGAAAATAACGTGTTCGTGTTCTAAAATTTCTACTCATTTGTTCCTCAGAATACTACGCACGACAATCGCTACAGCGGGTTAGGTTCTCGGAAGGGAACGTATTGGGTAAAATTAATGACATTATACAAATAGGTAATTTTCTCCTAAGACTTGACTCTCTACATTAATGTCGTACCGAGAATTGACGTGTCTATTGCCAATACTGTTCGGCGGATTTACTGCTGGAATACCTGGTTCGACACGCCGAAAAACTGGATATGTGAAGCTATTGACCTATCTGTGCCACTCTCGAGCAAAGTGGTTACATTCTCGAACGGTATGTCCCATGATCTGCTAGTTCGTACATGAAATTCAGATGCCCGAAACCAAAGTGCAATTCAATATGTTTCTCTGAAGAAAGTGCTATAATCTGGATAAAGGGAGTTAGGTACTCGGAGAGTATGGTCTCCGGTAAAACGGTTTATTTTATTCCAATTCGAAACCTTCACGAACGGTTTCACTTTTTACTTTAATCCTTTTACTGTGAATTAAGGTGTACATGGCCAATACTGTACAGCGGTTATACGCCTGGACTACTTGGCTTCACCATCGTAATCACAGGATAGGGGAATATATTGATTTCGCCGACCAACTCTCAAAGAATATGGTGATGCTCTCGAACGGTTTGAACCTCGACCATCGAATTTATTCATGCAATTGCGGTTCCCGTCGCTGCTATGTATATCAATTTGTTCCACTGAACAGGATGTTATTCTCTTGATACAGCGGATTGGATTCAACGCAGGTAGAGCTTTCAGTAAAAGGTTGGCTCCATACACATTGCTAACGTTCTCAAATGGTTTGGCGCTATACTCTAATATTCGAGCCGTGAATTAAAGTGCCCATTGCCAATAGGGTTCTGCGGATTTACTCCAGGAATACTTCGTTTGACTCGCGGAATCACAGGAATGGTGAAGCTATTGATTTAGCCGTTCGTCTCTCACAGATGGTGGCAACGATCTCCAGTGGTTTGTGCGCCGCGCTTCTAATTCATATATGAAGTGAAGGTGCCCGTCAGGAAAATGTATTCTAATTTGTTTCTCTGGATTAGAAGTTATACTCTCGATACAGCGGGTTTGGTTCTCGGTAGGTCAGGTCTTCGGTAAAATCTTTCACTTTGTACTAACTGTTAACGCCCACAAACGGTATGACGCACAAAATTAATATACAAACCGAGAATTAAGGTCCATTGCCAATACTGTTCAATGGGTTGATACCCAGAATGCCTGGTTTTAAGCACGGAATTACAGGTTAGGTGAAGTTGTTCACTTAGCCCTTTGTCTCTCACAGAAAGTGGCATCATTGGCGAGCAGTTTTCCCGTCGAACTTCTAATTCTAAAACCAGTAAGACGTTTGGCTCTATATTAATTGTTGACGATCTCAAAATTATTGACGCTCTACTTTAAATTCAAACCGTGAATTACAGTATCTATTGCCCGTACTGCGCAGAGCATTTAAGTGCGTAATACCTGGATTGACACTCGGAATCGCAGGATAGTTGAACCTACTGTCGTAGCCTTTCTACACGCAAAGAAAGTGATAACGCTCACGAAGTTTTTCACCATCGATCTTCTAATTCATACATGAAGTTAAGGTGACCGTTAATGATATGAATACAACTATACTCTCGATGAAGCGAGTGTGGATCGCGGAAGTTAACACCTTCGATAAAGCGTTTGACTTTATACCAATTTTTAACGATCTCAAGTGCATTGATGCTCTACATTAATATACAAGCCATGAATTCGCAGAGGTTCGCTGAAGGTACGGACTTCGGTGAAACGTTTGCCTTTATAGGAATTGGTAACATTCAAAAACGGTTTGGCGCTGCATTTTAAAACTCAAACCGTGAATTATCGTGCCCATACGCAATACTGTTCAGCGGAGTTACTCTAGGATTACCTGGATTGTCTCGTCGTATCAGAGAATAGGTGAAGCTATTAACATAGCCGTTCGGCTGCCAAAGAAGTTGGTATCGCTTTGTAACGCTTTGACTCTCGATTTTGCTATTTCTACATGAAAATGTGGTGCCCGTCTGCCAACATGTCAACTAATTTGTTTCCGTGAACATTAAGCAAGATACTCGCTACAACGAGTTACGTTCTCGGAAGGTAACGTATTCGGTAAAAAGAATGACCTTATATGAATATGTATCGTTCTGCAACGGTTTGACGCCATACGATAATAATCAAACCGTGAATTAAGGTGTCTAATGCCGACACTCTTCAGCTGAATCACTCCCTGAATGTCTGGATTGACTTTTGGTCTCAAAAGGTAGGTGAAGCTATTGTGTTAGCCGTTCGACTCTCAAGGACGGTGGTAACGAGTGCGATCGGTTTAACGCTCGATCTTCCAATTCATAAATGAAGTTAATGTGACGGTCACTGGAAGGAACATTAATTTGTATCTCTAATCACGATGCTATACTCTCTACAGAGCGGGTTAGATTTTCGGAGGGTGAGGTCTGCGGTAGAACTTATGACTTTATAACAATTGGCATCGTTCTCAAACGGACTGGCGCACTATTTTAATATTTGAACCGTGAATTAAGGTGCGCAGTGCCAATAGTGTTCAGCGCATTCAGCCCCGGCATACCTGATTTGACTCTCGTAATCACAGAATAGGTGAAGCAGTTGAATTAACCATTCGACACTCGAAGAAGGTGGTAAGTTTCACGAACCGTTTGACGTCCGTGCTTCTAATTCATACATGAAATTAAGGTGCTCGTCTCTAAGATATATAATAATTTGCTTCTGTGAAGACGAAGTAATAACCTCGATATAGCTGGATAGATTCCCGGATGGTAAGACCTTTGGAAAATGGTTTGACTCTATTGCAAAAGGTATTGTTCCACAATGGCTTGACACTCTGATTTATTAATCATGCCGTGAGTTTATGTATCTGATGCCAATACTGTACAGAGGATTGACTTCCGGAATACCCGGTTTGACTTTCGGAAATACAAGATATGTGAAGCTATTAACTTAGCCTTTCTACTCACAACGAATGTGGTCACATTCCCGATCCGTTTGACACTCGACCTTTCAATTGATAAAGAAAATTAAGGCGCCCGTCACTAAAATGTATACCAATTTGTTTCTCTGATCGCGAAGTAATCCTTCCGACACATCGGGTGGCATTCTCGAAAGGTAAGTCCTCTATAAAATGTTTGAATCTATACCACTTGTTAACGATCTACAACGGGTTGACTCTGAACTTCAATATTCAAATCGTTAATTAAGGTGCCTATTGTCAATACTGTTCAGCGGATTCACTCACGGAAATCCTGGATTGACTTTCGGCATCGCGGCGTAGGTGAAGCTATTGACATAGTCTTTCATCTCTCACAGACGGTCGTATTGTTCTCGAACGGGTTGACCCTCGATCTTCCTATTCATACATGCAATTAATGTGCCAGCACTAAAATATATCCAAATCTGTTTCTCTGAACACGATGTGATACCCTCGATGAAGCCGGTGAGGTTCACGGATGAAAAGGCTATCGATAAAACCTTTGTCTTTATACCAATTGGTATTGCTCTCGAACGGTCTGACGATCTAGTTTAATATTCAAACCGTGAAATAAGGTGCCTATTGTCAATATTGTTCAGCCGATTTACTCGCGGAACACCTAGCGAGACACTCCGAATTACAGGGTAGTTGAAGCAATTGATTGACTTAGCTTTGCGTCGCTCAAGGAAGGTGGTAATGTTCTTGAACACTTTGACTCTTGATGTTAAGGCGTACACCACATTTTTGAGTATAAATATCGTCTCTTAAAATGTCTACCAATATATTTCTGTAAACAATGTGGGAGACTCTCGCTACAGCGTGTTAGGTTCTAAGAAGGTAATTTATTCGATAAAGGGAATGACTGTATCCCAATTGGTAATGTTCTACGACGGATTGACCTGCTACTTTAATATTCATACCGTTAATTAAGGTGTCTATTACCAATACTGTACACCGGATTGACTACCGGAATCCATGATTTGATTATCGGAATCACANAACGGTTTGAGACTCGACTTTCTAATTCATATATGATGTTGAAGTGCATGTCCCTTTAATGAATACTTATTTCCATTTCTGAACACGAACTTATTCCACCGATGAAGCCGCAGAGGTTCGCTGAAGGTACGGACTTCGGTGAAACGTTTGCCTTTATAGGAATTGGTAACATTCAAAAACGGTTTGGCGCTGCATTTTAAAACTCAAACCGTGAATTATCGTGCCCATACGCAATACTGTTCAGCGGAGTTACTCTAGGATTACCTGGATTGTCTCGTCGTATCAGAGAATAGGTGAAGCTATTAACATAGCCGTTCGGCTGCCAAAGAAGTTGGTATCGCTTTGTAACGCTTTGACTCTCGATTTTGCTATTTCTACATGAAAATGTGGTGCCCGTCTGCCAACATGTCAACTAATTTGTTTCCGTGAACATTAAGCAAGATACTCGCTACAACGAGTTACGTTCTCGGAAGGTAACGTATTCGGTAAAAAGAATGACCTTATATGAATATGTATCGTTCTGCAACGGTTTGACGCCATACGATAATAATCAAACCGTGAATTAAGGTGTCTAATGCCGACACTCTTCAGCTGAATCACTCCCTGAATGTCTGGATTGACTTTTGGTCTCAAAAGGTAGGTGAAGCTATTGTGTTAGCCGTTCGACTCTCAAGGACGGTGGTAACGAGTGCGATCGGTTTAACGCTCGATCTTCCAATTCATAAATGAAGTTAATGTGACGGTCACTGGAAGGAACATTAATTTGTATCTCTAATCACGATGCTATACTCTCTACAGAGCGGGTTAGATTTTCGGAGGGTGAGGTCTGCGGTAGAACTTATGACTTTATAACAATTGGCATCGTTCTCAAACGGACTGGCGCACTATTTTAATATTTGAACCGTGAATTAAGGTGCGCAGTGCCAATAGTGTTCAGCGCATTCAGCCCCGGCATACCTGATTTGACTCTCGTAATCACAGAATAGGTGAAGCAGTTGAATTAACCATTCGACACTCGAAGAAGGTGGTAAGTTTCACGAACCGTTTGACGTCCGTGCTTCTAATTCATACATGAAATTAAGGTGCTCGTCTCTAAGATATATAATAATTTGCTTCTGTGAAGACGAAGTAATAACCTCGATATAGCTGGATAGATTCCCGGATGGTAAGACCTTTGGAAAATGGTTTGACTCTATTGCAAAAGGTATTGTTCCACAATGGCTTGACACTCTGATTTATTAATCATGCCGTGAGTTTATGTATCTGATGCCAATACTGTACAGAGGATTGACTTCCGGAATACCCGGTTTGACTTTCGGAAATACAAGATATGTGAAGCTATTAACTTAGCCTTTCTACTCACAACGAATGTGGTCACATTCCCGATCCGTTTGACACTCGACCTTTCAATTGATAAAGAAAATTAAGGCGCCCGTCACTAAAATGTATACCAATTTGTTTCTCTGATCGCGAAGTAATCCTTCCGACACATCGGGTGGCATTCTCGAAAGGTAAGTCCTCTATAAAATGTTTGAATCTATACCACTTGTTAACGATCTACAACGGGTTGACTCTGAACTTCAATATTCAAATCGTTAATTAAGGTGCCTATTGTCAATACTGTTCAGCGGATTCACTCACGGAAATCCTGGATTGACTTTCGGCATCGCGGCGTAGGTGAAGCTATTGACATAGTCTTTCATCTCTCACAGACGGTCGTATTGTTCTCGAACGGGTTGACCCTCGATCTTCCTATTCATACATGCAATTAATGTGCCAGCACTAAAATATATCCAAATCTGTTTCTCTGAACACGATGTGATACCCTCGATGAAGCCGGTGAGGTTCACGGATGAAAAGGCTATCGATAAAACCTTTGTCTTTATACCAATTGGTATTGCTCTCGAACGGTCTGACGATCTAGTTTAATATTCAAACCGTGAAATAAGGTGCCTATTGTCAATATTGTTCAGCCGATTTACTCGCGGAACACCTAGCGAGACACTCCGAATTACAGGGTAGTTGAAGCAATTGATTGACTTAGCTTTGCGTCGCTCAAGGAAGGTGGTAATGTTCTTGAACACTTTGACTCTTGATGTTAAGGCGTACACCACATTTTTGAGTATAAATATCGTCTCTTAAAATGTCTACCAATATATTTCTGTAAACAATGTGGGAGACTCTCGCTACAGCGTGTTAGGTTCTAAGAAGGTAATTTATTCGATAAAGGGAATGACTGTATCCCAATTGGTAATGTTCTACGACGGATTGACCTGCTACTTTAATATTCATACCGTTAATTAAGGTGTCTATTACCAATACTGTACACCGGATTGACTACCGGAATCCATGATTTGATTATCGGAATCACACGACAGGTGAAGCTATTGGCATAGCCGTTCGATTACCCAAAGAAGCTCGGAACGATCTAGAACGGTTTGATCCTCGATCTTCATATTCGATATGATATTATGGTCCCCGTCACTAAAATGTTTACAAATTTGATCCTCTGAACACGGAGTCATAATTTCGATGAAGCAGGTGAGGGTCGCGGACGGGAAAGCCATCGTTAAATCGTTTGACTTTGTACCAATTCGTAACGCACTCGAGCGGCTTGGCGGTCTACTTTAATATTCAAACGGTGATATAAGGTGTCAATTGTGAAAACTGTTCGATGGATATGCACCCGGAATTCATGGCTTAACTCTCAGTATCGCTTGATCGGTAACGCTCTCTGCATATCATTGCAACACTCAAGAAGGTTGATAACGTTGTCCAACGGCTTGTCTCTCGATCATCAAATTTATACATGAAATTAATGTGCTCGTCGCTAAAGCGAATTCTAATTCATCCCTCTGAACACGATGTTGTACTCTCGATACAGCGGGTTAGTTTTTGAGAGGGTAAGGTCTTCGGTAAAACGATTGACTTTATTACAATTGGTAACTTTCCTAACGAATTTACGCCATACTTTAACATTCAAACCGTGGATTATGTGGTCTATTGCCAGTACTGTTTAGGGCATTTACTCCTGGAGTACCAGGCTTGACACTCACAACTATGTGTGATGCTACTGACTCAGCCGTTCAAAGCTCAAAGGAAGTGTGAACCATCTGGAAAGATTTGACCCTCGATTTCGTAATTTATACATAAAACTAAGGTGTCTGCCACTGAAATGAATACCAATTTCTTTCTATGGAAACAAAGTTACATTCTTGATAGAGCGAGATAGTTATTCGGAGGGTAAAGTCTTTGGTAAAACGTTTCACTTTATAGCAATTGGTACCGATCTACAACAGGTTGAGTTTGTACATTAATATTAGGGCCATAAATTGAGGTACCTATTTCTAATACTGTTAAGCGTATTTACTCCAGGAATACCTGGCTTGACTCTCCGAATCATAGGATACATGAAGCTATTGACTTAGCCTTTCGACTCTCAAAGAGGGTGGTAATGATCTCGAACGGATTGACCCTCGAATTTTCTATTCATGCCTGAAAATGCGGTGCCCGTCACTAATATATCTATTAATTTGTTTCCTGGAACACGATGTTATAGTCTCGGTTCGGAGTCATATGCTTTCGGTAGGTAATCCTTCGTTAAAACGTTTGTCTATTTACCACCTGCTTGCAGCCTTAAAGGGATTGACGCTCTGCTTTAATATTCAAACCGCTAATTAACGTGCCTATTGCCAACGGCGCACAGGACTTTAATTCACGGAATAACTGGTTTGACACTACGAGTCACAGGATATTTGAATCTATTGACTTAGCCGTTCCACCCTTCAAAATGTGGTATCGTTATCGAACAGTTTGATACCCGATCTTCTAGTTCACATATGAAAATAAGATGTACTTCTGTTGTAATGACAACTAATTCGTTTCCGTAAGCACTGAGCATAACACTCGGTACTGCAGGCTAGTTCTTGGAAGTCAAGGTATCCTTTAAAAAGTATGACTTTATGCCATTTGGTATTGTTCTCCGTCGAAATGACCTTCAACTATAATACTTATACCGTGAATTGTGGTGTGTGATGCCAATACTGTACAGCGGATTTACTCCCGGAATACCTGATGTGACTCTCGGAATCACAGGATCGGCTCAAGGTATTGACCTTGCCGTTCGACTCTCAACGAGGGGGGTAATGTTCTTAAACGCTTTGATCATCGATATTCTAATTCATACATGAACATCGGGTGCCGTCACTAACATTTACACTACTGTGTTTCTCTAACCACGAAGTAGTACTCTCGATACGGCGGGTTAGCTTTTCGGACGATAATGCATTCGGTAAAGCGCTTGACTCTATACTAATAGGTATCGTCCAACAACGGTTTCACGGTCTACCTTAATATTCATACCGTGGATTAAGGTATCTATTGCCAATCGTGTACAGCGCATTTAATTCCGGATTATCTCGTTTGACTTTCCGAATCACAGCATATATGAAGCTATTGACTTAAGTGTGCATCACTCAAAGCAGGTTGTAACGATCTCGAACGCTTTGACTCTCGATGATGATATTCATACACAAAAATGTGGTGTACGTCCACTAGTTTCTCGGAAGGTATCATATTCGGTAGAAAGAATGACTTAATACGAATTGGTAATGTTCGCCGTCATTTTGACACTCGACTTTATCATTCGTACTGTGCATTAATATGTCAATTGCCAGTCATGTTCATCGGATTGACTTCCGGCATACCTTGTTTAACTATCGAAATGTCAAGATAGGTAAAGATATTAACATAGCCGTTCGTCCCTTAAAGAAGGTGGGATCGATCTCGAAATGTTTGACTCTCTATTATTCTATTCCTGCATAGAAATAAGGTTGCCGTGAGCTAAAATGTCTACTAATTTGTTTCCGTGAGCAGTAAGCCAGACACTCGCTTCAGCGGGTTATGTTCTTAAACGGTACGATCTTCGTGATAACGTTTGACCGCATAGCAATTGGTAACGATCTCAAACGGTATGACGCTGTATTTTAATATTGAAGTCGTGAATTAAGGTGTCTGTTACCAATAATGTTTAACGGATTTACTCCCGGTGTACCTGTATGATTCTCGGAATATCATGATAGGCGAAGCTACTGACTTAGCCGTTCGTACCTCGCAGAAGGTTGCATCATTGTCGAGCATATTGACACTCGAGCTTCGAATTCATTCCTGCAATTTAGGTGCCCGTCACTAAAATTTATAGTAATTTGTTCCACTAATCGCGATGATATAGGCTCGATACAGCGGGTTAATATCACCTCAGACAAGTAATTCGGCTAAAAGATTGACTCTGTGCCATTGGGAAAGGTGCTACAACGGTTTGACTGAGTACTTCAATATCTATAGCGTGCAATAAGGAATAAGGGCAATAGTGTACAGCGGATCTACTCCCGGAATACCTGTTCTACTCTAGGAATCGCATGATAGGTGAATCTGTTGACTTATCCTTTCGACCCTCAAAGAAGGTGCAACGTTCCCGATCTATTTGATATTCGACCTTCTTATAGATACGTAATATTAAGGTCGCCGTCACTAAAATGTACACTAATTTGCTTCTCTGACCCAGAAGTTGTGCTTTCGATATAGCTGGACACGTGCGCGGAAAGTTAGGTGCACGGTAAGAAGTTTCTCGTCATACCAATTGGTAAAGTTCTCCTACGGTTTGTCTCTCTACTTTAATACTCATACCGCGAAATAAGGTGCCTATTGCCAGTAATGTTCATCGGATTTTCTCCCGGAATACATGATTGGTCTGTCGAAATCACAGGAAANTTGATTCAGCGGCTCTACTTCTCGGTCGGTAAGGCCTTCGGTAATGTTTTGACTATATAGAAATAGGTAACATTCTCAAATGGATTGACGCCCTACATTTATATTAAATCCGTCAATTACCAATAGAGTGCAGCGAATAGACTACCGGAATTCCTTGTTTGACTCTCTGAATAACATGATATGTGAAGCTATTGACATAACCGTTCTACTCCAAAAGATAGTGGCATCGCTTTCTAACCGTTTTCCTCTCCATTTTGCTATTTATACATGAAAATGTGGCGTCCGTCTGCTAAAATCTCTACTAGTCTGTTGCCGCGAGCACTAAGCAAGACAGACGCTACAGCGGGTTAGGTCTTCGGAATGTAAGATACTCAGTAAAAACAATGGCTTTATTTGAATATTCTTTGATCTTCCACGGTTTGACTCTCTATGTTCATATTTATACCACGAATTAATGGGTCCTTTGCCACAGCTGTTCAGCGCGTCTACTTCCGGAATACCTGGCTTGTCCCAAGGAACCACAGGAAAGGAGAAGCTATTGACTTAGCTGTTCGAATATCAAATAGGTTGGTAACATTCTTGAACTGTTTGGCGCTCTATATTCTAATTCACTCATGAAATAAATATGCCCGTCACTGAGAGGTATATTAGTTTCATTCTCTGAATAGGCAGATATAGTCTGGATACAGCGGGTTAGTTTCTCGGAGGGTAAGGCTTTCGGTAAAGCGGTAGACTCTGTACCAATAGCTACGGTTTTACAATGGTTTGATGTTCTACATTAATATTCAAACAATGGATTAAGGTGTCAATTGCCAATACTCATCAGCAGGATTACCCTGGAATGCCTGGCATGACTCTCGGGGACACAGGATATGTGAAGCTATTCATTTAGCCGTTGGAATATCATATAAGGCGGTAAAGGCCTCCATCGGTTTGACACACCATCTTCTTATTCATAAGGTCCCCATTACTAAAATGTTTACTAATCTGATCCTCTGAACACGAACATATACTATCGGCACGACGGGTTAGCTTCACGGAAGGTAAGGCACTCGGTAAAAGGAATGACTTTATTCGAATTGCTGATGTTCTCCAACGGTTTCACCCACTACCGTAATATTCACGCCGTGATTTAAGATGTCAATTGCCAGTACTCTTTAGCGGATTAACTCCTGGATTACCTGATTTGACTCTCAGAGTCAAAGCATAGGCGCAGATATTGACCATGCTATTGTATTCTCAAAAACGGCCGTATTGATTTCGAACGGTTTGACCCTCGATCTTTATAGTTCATACCTGAAATTAAGATGCCCGTGGCTAAGATGTATACTAGTTTACTTCCCTGAATACGATGTTATACTCTCTATACAGCAGGTTGGCTTCTCGGAAGTTAAGGCCTTCGGTTAAAGGTTTGTCTATGTAGCAATTGGTATTGTTCTCCGACGGTTTAACACTACTTTAATGATCACGCCGTGAATTGAGGAGTCTATTGTTTCTACATTTCAGCGGATTTACTCCCGGAATAACTGGTTTGACTTTCGGCATCGCTGGATAGGTGTAATACTGACTCAGCCGTTCGTCTCACAGGAGGTGTTAACATTCCCCAACGGTTTGAGACTCGATCCTCTAATTCGTACATGAAGTTATGGTGCCCGTCACTGAAGTGGAGACTATTTACAGTCTCTGAGCACGAAGTTATACTCTCGATGCAGTTGGAGATGTCTTCAGTGTGTAGCGCCTCCAGTAGAACGTTTGACTTTATAGGAAGCGGTATCTATCTCAATCAGTTTGACGATTTGCTTTGATATTAAACTGTGAATTAAGATGTCTGTTGCCGATACAGTTTCAGCGGATTTGCTCGAGTAATACGTGGTATGACACTCGGAATCTCAGAACAGGTGAAGGTGTTGACTTAGCTGTTCGACTCTCAAAGAGCGTGATAACGTTATCGAACGGTTGGACATTCTATCTTCTATTTCATGCATGAAATTAAGCTGCTCATCTGAAAAATGTCTAATAATATGTTTCTCTGAACTCGAAGTTGTACCGTCGATACAGCGGTTTATGCTCTCGGAATTCCTGGTTTGACTCTCGGAATCACTGGATTCGTGAAGTTATTGACTAAGCCCTTCGTATCTAAGTGAAGGTGGTAACGTACACGAGCGGATTGACGCTCTACCTTCTACATCCTACATGAAATTATGATGCCCGTCGCTAAAATGTATACTAATTTCTGCACCTTAGTCCCATGTTGTACTCTCGATACATCGCGTTAGGCTTTCGGAGGGTATGGTTTTCTGTAAAACGTTTGACTTCATACCAATTTATAACGTTCATAAACGGATTGACGTCCTACTTTCATATTCTTACCCTGAATAAGGGTGTCTATTGCCAATCATGTTCAGCAGATTTACTTCCGGAATTCCGGGTTTGACTCTTGGTATCTTGAAATAGGTCAAGGCATTGACTGAGCCGTTCGTCTCTCACCGAAGGAGGTATCGTTCTCGAACAGCGTGACACTCGAAATTATAATCCATACATGAATTTAAGACGACGGCATTGAATTGCATACTACAGTGTTTCCATAAACACGTAGCTATAGTCTTGATACGGCGGGTTAGATTCTTGGATGGTAAGGCATTCGGTAAAGCGTTTGACTTTATAGCAACTAGTAACGGTCTCACACGGCGTGACGCACTATGTTAATATTCCGTACGCGAATTATGGTATCTATTGCCAATACACTTCTGCCCATTTACCCTCCGATTGCCTGGTTTGACACTCGCATTCACAGGATATGTGAAGCTATTGACGCATCTGTGCCACTTTTAAACAAGGTGGTTACTTTCTCGAACGGTTTGTCCTTTGAACTGCTAGTTCGTACATGTAATTAAGGTGTCCGTCACTATAGTGCAAATCAATGTAATTCGCTGATTACGGTGTTGTGCTCCCGATATAGGGAGTGAGGTTCGCGGAAAGAAAGGTCTCCGGTAAAGCGGCTCATTTTGTTCCAATGGGAAATGTTCTCGAACGTTTTGACTTTGTGCTTGAATCTTTATTCTGTGGATTAAGTTGTATATTGCCAATACTGTTCAGCCGATTTTCTTCTGGAATTCCAGGCTTGACAATCGGAATCACAACTGGAGATGAAGCTATTGACTTAGCCTTTCGACTCGCAAAGAAGGTGGTAACGGTATGGAGCGTTTGGACGCTCGATATTCTAATTCCTATATGAAAATATGGTATGCTTCTGCTATAATGTCTACACATTTGTGTCCCTGAGCTCCAAGCATGATACTCCCAACAGTGGGTTAGGATCTAGGAACGTAATGCATTCGATGAGGAGATTGATTGTATACCAATTGGTAATGTTCTCCGACGGATTGACCTTCTACTTTAATATTCATATCGCAATTTGATGTGTCTATTGGCAATAGTGTACAGCGGTTTCACACCCGGAATACCTGGTTTGACTCCCGAAATCACAGGATACGTGAAACTGTTGACTAATCTGTTCGCCCCACACAGAAAGTGCTAATGTTCTCGATCGGTTTGATACTCGATCTTCTAATTCGTACATGACGCTAAGCAGCCCATCACTGAAATGAGTACTAATTTCTTTCTCTGAACACAAACTTGTTGTCTAGGTACAGGGGGTAGGATTTTCGGAGGGTAAGGCATTCTGTATGAAATTTAACCATACATGAATAGGTATTGTTCTTCAGCGGCTTTACGGCCTGCTTTTGTATTCAAACCGCGATTTTAGGTGTCTATTACCAATACTCTTCAGCGGATTTACTCCAGGAATGCCTGGTGTGACTCTCCGAATCACAGGATGGGTAAAGCTATTGACTTAGTTGTGCGATTGTCAAGAGGTGATAACGTTCTCGAACGGTTAGACGCATTACCTTCTTATTGATACACGAAATTATGGTGCCGGTCACTAAGATGTATACTACATTGATTCTCTGAACTCGAAGTTATACACTCGATACAGTAGGTTAGGCTCTCAGGAGGTCAGGCCCTCGGCAAGAAGTTTGACACTATACCAATAGGTAACGTACTAGAACGTCTTGTCCTGTACTTTGCTATTCATAACGTGAATTAATGTGTCTATTGCCAATACTCTTCAGCGGATTTACTCCCGGGTACCACACTTGTCTCTCAAAGTCACAGGATACGTGGGGCTATTGACATAGCTGTGCGGCCTTCACGAATGTTCGTATAGTTGTCGAATGGTCTGACAATAGATCTTCTAATTCAAAAATGAAATTAAGGTTTCCATTACTAAAATATGTACTAGTTTCTTTCTCGGAACGCGAAGTTATACTCTCCGTACAGCGGGTTATTTTTTCGGTAGGTAAGGTCTTCTGTAATACCTACAACTTTATACCATATGGTAACGTTCTCAAACGGATAGTCGCTCTACTTCAATGTTCTAACCTTTTATTAAGGTGTCTGATACCAATACCATTTTGCGCATCTTTACTCGCGGATTACCTGGTTTGTCTCTCGTAATCACAGGATATGTGAAGCTATTGACTTAACCGTTCGATTCTCAGAGGAGGTTTTAAGTTTTTCGAACAGATTGCCTCTCGATCTTCTTATCCATACATGAAGTTAAGGTGCCCGTCGCTAAAATGTACACTAGTTCGTTCCACCGAACCCGGTTTTATACTGTAGAAACGGCTAGTTTGCTTCTCCGAAGGTAAGGCTACCGTTAAGTGTTTGACTTCATAACAATTGGCAACGCTCAAAAATGGTTTGACACCGTGCCTTAATATTTAAACAGTGAACTATGATGTCAATTGCCAATACCCTTCAGTGGATGTACTCCCTGAATACTTGGTTTGACTCACGAAATCACAGTATACGTGAAACTATTGACTCAGCCGTTCGACTCTATAAGAAAGTGGCAACGTTCTCTAACTGTTTGACCCTCGATATTCTAACTCATACTTCAAGTTAAGGTGCCCATCACTGAAATGAGTACTAACGTCTTTCTCTGAACACGAAGTCATACCCTCGTCGAAGCTGGTGAGGTTTCCGAACCTTGATTCCGCGATGCGAACCAGATATACCGGGAATGAATCTGATGAACAGTATTGGCAATAGGCACCTTAATTCACGGTATGAATCTTAAGAAAGGGCGTCACAGCGTTTGATAAGGTTACCAATATCTATATAGTCAAACGTTTTATCGAATAACTTATATTCCTAGATCAAACCCCGAACTAGCAACTGCGTACCTTACTGCTCACGAAAAGAAATTGGTATATATTTTAGTACACGGGCAGCAAAATGCATGTATGAATAGGAAAACCCAGACACAATCCGTCTGAGAACGACACCATCTTTTTGCAGAGCCGGACGGCCATGTCAATAGTTTCACCTGTCCTGCTATTCCGTGGGTCATGCCAGGCATTTCAGGAACCCATCCGTTGTGCAGTATTGCCAATGCACATCAGCATGCACTGTACGAATATGGATGTCGAGAGTCAAACACATCGACAAAGTTATCACTTGCTATGGAGTCGAAGCTTGTACAAAAGATCTTCGTTTCCGCGAAGCAGCATCCGTTGTAGTCAGAGCATAAATTCGTGTTGAGAGAAGCAAATTTGTATACATTTTAGGATTGGGCAACATAATTTTATGTATGATATAGAACATCGAGGCTGAAACCGTCCCAGGAAGTTGCCACCCTCATTTAGACACGAACGTCGAAGTCGGAGGCTTCACCTATCCTGTGATTCCGAGAGTCAAACCAGATAATCCGAGAGTAGATCCGCCGAAGGTATAGGCAAACGACACCTCAATTTACGGTTTGAATATTATAGCAGACAGTCAAGGCGTTGTAGAGCACTAGCTATATACGTAGGGTCAAACTTCTTACACAGTGCCTTACCCTCCGAAAAACTGAACAGCTGGGTGGGGAGTATCAATCCGTGTTCAGAGGTTCCAACTAGTATACCTTTTAGTGACGAGGACCATAATCACATGTTTGAATTCGTAGACCAAGTGCCATACAGTTCTAGAACGTTAACACATTCATTAGGATTCGAACGGATAAGTCATTAGCTTCACCAATCCCATGATTCCGAGAGTTAAATGAGGTAGTCCGAGAGTAAGTCCGCAGAAAAGTATGGGTATTAGACTCAATATTTCGCGGTATAAATATTGATGTTCGGAGTCAAACCGTTCTATCACGTAACCTACTGGTATACAGTCAAACGTATAACCGAATCCTTCACCCCCAGAGAAACTAACCCGCTGTACCGAGAGTATAACGTCGTGTTCAGAGATACAAATTAGTATACATTTTAGTAAGGGGCACCTTAATTTCAATATTGAATTAAAAGGTCTATTGTCAAGCCATTCGAGAACGTTAGCACCTTCTCTGGGGATCGAAAGACTGAGTCAATTGCTTTACCTATCCTGTGATTCCTAGCGTCAAACCTGATATTCCCGGAGCAAATCCGCTGAACAGTATTGGGAATAGACACCTTAATTCACGGTATGGATACTAAAGTAGACAGTCAAACCGTTTGCGAATGTTACCAATTACTATATAGTCAAACACTTTACCGAAGACAAATGGATGTAAAACACAATCCCGCTGTATCGAGAGTATAGCTTCGTGTTCTGAGAAGGAAAT
>NIJG01000396.1:52573-64971 GCA_002201625.1 Euglossa dilemma
GGGGGGGGGGGGGGTTCTCGATATTCTAATTCGTACTTGAAATTAATGTATCCGTCACGGAAAGTAAGGCTAATTTCTTTCAGAGAACATGAAGCTACACGCCCGCTGAAGCCCTCGAGGTTCGCGGCAGATTAGCTCCCCGGAAAAGCGTATCAAACTATAGTTATTGGTAACGTTCTCAAACGGTGTGACGCTATATATTAATATTGAATCCGTGACTTAAGTTGTCTATTGCCAATACCTTTCAGTAGATTTGCTCCTGGAATACCTGGTTTGACTTTCGGAAACACAGGATAGGTGAAGCTGTTTCCATAGCTGTGCGATTCTCAAAGTAGTGATATCGTTCTCGAACGGTTTCACGCACTGCCTCCTTTTTGATACACCAAATTGTGATGCCGGTCGCTAAAGTATATATTCGTTTGATTCTCTCAAATCGAAGTCATACTCTGGACTCAGCGGGTTAGCTTCTTGGAAGGTAAGGCCCTCGGTAAAAAGTTTGACCCTCTACCAATAAGAATCATTGAACATCGGTTTGACTCTGCACTTTAATATTTATACCGTGAAATAAGGTGTCTAATGCCAATACTCTACAGCGGATTTTCTCCCGGAATACCTAGCTTGGCACTGAGAGTCACAGGATTCTCCAACGGTTTGACCATCGATCCTCTAATTCGTACATGAAGTTATGCCGCCCGTCACTAAAATGAATACAAATTTCTTCCTCTGAACAGGAAGATTTACTCTCGACACAGCGGGTTAATTATTCGGAGGGCAAGGCCTTCAGCAAAGCGTATGTCTTTATACCAATTGGTAACGAACTTTAACGGTTTGACGCTCAGTTTTCATTCTCATACCGTGAACTGAAGTATATGCTGCCCAAACAGCATAGTGGAATCACTCCCGGAAAACCTGAGTTGCCACACGGAAATTCAGGATAGGTGAAGCTATTGACTTAGCCGTTCGATTCGCAATGACGGCGGTAACTTCTAGAACGGTTGACCCTCGATCCTAAAAACCATACAGGAAATTATGGGGCGCGACACTAAGATGTCTACTAATTACTTCCTCTGAATACGATGTTATACGCTCGACACAGCGGTTAATTTTTCAGAGGGAAAAGCTTCTCTGAACAGTTTCACCCTACACCAATAGGTAATGGTCTACAACGGCTCGCCGGCCTGCTTAAGTATTCAAACCGTGATGTAAGGTATCTATTGCCAATATTATCTAGCGAGTTTTCAATTGGGATATGTCGTTTGGCTTTCTGAATCGTAGGAAGCAATTGACTTAGCCGTTCGAATCTTATAGAATGTGGTAACGGTCTCGACACGTACGAGACCCGATCGTCAAATTCATACATGAAACTATGGTGCCCGTCATTAAGATGTATTGCAATTCTCCGTTCTGATCACGATGTTACACTCTCGATACAGGGGTTAGTTCATCGGAGGGAAAGGTCTACGGTGAAACTTTTCACTTAATACCAATTGGAAACGCTCTCGAAAGGTTTGCCTCTCTACTCTAATAATCATACAGCGAATTAGTGTGTCGATTGCCAATATTGTTCAGCGGATTTACTCCCGGAATACCTGGATCGACTCTCGGAATCGCATGGATAGGTGAAGCTATTGACATAGCCGTTCGGCTCACATCGAAGGAGGTATCGTTCTCGAACAGTTCTACGCTCGGTCTTCAAATTCATTCATAAACCTTATGTGCCCGTCACTAAAATGTATATTAATTTGTTCCTCTGAACACAGTGTTATTCTCTTGATACAGTGGGATTGTTTTTCGGTGTATAAGTTCTTCAATAAAACGTTTGATTTTACACCACTTGCTAGCTTTCACAGACGGATTGACGCTCGTCCTTAATATTCAAACCGTGAATTAAGGTGCCTATTGCCAATACTACAGAGGGCATTTCCTCCGGAGATACCTGGTTTGTCTCTCGGAATCGCAGGATGGGAGAATTTATTGACACAGCCGACCGACTCACAAAGAAGGTGGGAAAGTGCTCGAAACGTTTGACACTCCATTTTCTAATTCATACATGAAGATAATGTGCACGACACTAATATGAATGCTAATTTGTTTCCTTGGTCACGAGGTTATATCTCTCCGTACATAGGGGCAGGTTCTGGGAAAGTAAGGCCTTCGGCAAAAAGTTTGACACTATACCAGTTGGTAACGTTCTACTGCCGTATGCCACTATACTTTAACGTCTATACCCTGACATAGGCTGCCTAAAGCTAATACTGTACCGCGGATTTACTTCCGTTATACCAGGTTTCTCTCTCAGAATCACAGCATAGATCAAGCTATTCATATGATCGTTCAACTCTCAAAGAAGGTGGTATCGTTCTCGAAGGATTTGACACACGAATTTCGAATTCATTCATGAAATCAAGGCTCCAGACACTTCAATTTATAATAATTTGTGCCACTGAACACGATGATATACGCTCGATACCGCGGGATAGATTCACCGCAGCTATTCCTTCGGTAAAAGTATAACTCGATCAAAATTGGTAACGTTCACAAATGGTTTTGCGCTCTGCTTTCATATTCAAGCCGTTATATAAGGTGTCTATTGCCAATACTGTCCATACGATTTTCTCCCGGAATACCAAGTTTGACTCTCGAAAACTCAGTATAGGTGATGCTGTTGACTTAGCCGTTCGTCTCGCACAGAAGGCAGTGACGTTCTCGAACGGTTTAACCCTCGACATTTTAATTCATACATGAAGTTGAGGTGCCCGTCAGTGAACTGAAGATTAATTTCATTCCCTGAACACGAAGTTATACCCTCGAAACGGCGAATTTGCTTCCCCGAACGTATGGCGGTGTGACTCTCTACTTTAATATTCATACCATGAATGAAGGTGTCTATTGCGAAACAGTTCAGCGGCTTTACTCCCGGAATACCTTAATTGAATCACGGAGCCACAGGATATGTGAAGCTATTGACATATCTGTTCGCCTCTCGCAGAAGGTGGGAACGTTCTCGAATGGTTTGATCATTGATCTTCGAATTCATACGCGAAGATAAGGTGCCAATCACTCAAATGAATACCATTTTGTTCCACTGGACACGATGGTATAATCCAGATACAACGGGTTTGGTTCTCTGAAGGTAAGGCCTTCGGTAAAAAGGTTGACATAACACGAATATGTAACGACCTGGAACTGGTTGACTAAGATCGTTTCTATTGATGCCGATAATTAAGGTCTCTATTGCCAATTATCTTCTGCTAACTTACGCCCGGACTACGTGGTATCACTCCGGGAAACACAGGATATGTGAAGCAATTGACTTAGATGCTCGAATATGATAAAAGGTGCTAACGTTTTCTAATGGTTTGACACTCTAGCATACAGGGAATTAACGGTTTGAATATTAAAATTGAGCATCGAACCGTTACCAACTGCTTTAAAGCCAAGCGTCTTACCGAATGCCGTACCTTCCGCTATCCTCACCCGCTACATCGAGAGCATAACTTCCACTCCACAGACAGATATTTGTGTTCATTTCAGTGACGGCCTCCTCAATTTCATTTATGAATTAGAAGATCGAGGGTCCAATCGGTCTCGCACGATACCACCGTCTTTGGGAATCCAACAGCTAAGTCAATAGCATCACCTGTCATCTGATTCCGAAGATAAAACCAGGTTTCCCGGGACTAAATCCGTTGTACAGTATTGGCTGTAGATTCCTTAATTCACGGTATGCATACTAAAGTCGAGCGTCAATTCGGTTGAGAACGCAACTAATTTGTATAGAATCAAACTCTTCTCCGACGGCGATACCTTCCTAGAAGACCAACTCTCTGTAGGAATGCCTTGCTAAGTGTTCATTGAAACATTTGAGAAGAAATGATTGGGCCGGGCGCATAAACTTTACATTGAATCTGAATATCGACGGCCAGACGGTTCGAGAACGTCACCATATTCCTCGAGAGCCGGACGGTTAAGTCAATGCCTCCACTTATCCTGAGGCACCGAGATCCAAAGCAGGTATTCTGGGAGAAAATCCAATGAACAGTATGGGCAACAAACGCCAAAATTCACGCTTTGAATACTAAAGCAGAGCGTCAATCCGATTGTGAATGCAACCAATTAATATAAAGTCAAACGCTTAACTGAAGCCGTTACCCTCTGAAAGCTTAACGCGCAGTACAGAGAGTATAACATGGCGACCGGATGAACAGATTAGTATACATTTTGATGACCTTTGGTGACAAAACTTTCACAGGAAGCCTTACATGCAGTGAATCTAATCCGCTGTATCGAGAGTATATCGTCGAGCTCATTGGAACAAATTACCATAAATTTCAGTGACCGGCACATTAACTTCATGATCGAATTCGAAGGACGAGTGCCAAACCGTTCGAGAACGTTACCACCTTCCTTGAGAATCGAATGCCCATTCCAATTGCATCATCAACCCTGTGATTCCGAGAGTCAAACCAGGTACTCCGCAGGTAAATCGTCTGTTCAGTATGGGCATTTGACACCATATTTCTCGGTATAAATTTTAAAGCACATAGTAAATCCGATGTAGCACGTTTCCTATTGGTATAGAGTCAAACATTTCCCAGAAGGCCTTACCATCGAGAAGCTAACCCCCTGTATCGAGAGTACAATACTGTGGTCACAGAAGCAAATTAGTATACATTTTAATAATGGGCACCTTAATTTCATGTATGAAGTAGGAGATCAAGGGTCAAATCATTCGAGAATATTACCACCCTCTTTGAGAGTCGATCGAATAAGTCAACAGCCCTACCTATCTTGTCATTCAGGGAGTCAAACCAGGTACTCCCTGATTAAATCGGCTGTACAGGATTGTCAATACATACCTTAATTCACGCATGAATTTGAAATTTGAGAGTCAAAACGTCGGAGGACATTACGCATTTGTATAAAGTAATTCTTTTTACCATATACTTTACCATCCCACATCCTATCCAGCTATATCGAGAGTACAACTTCGAATTCAGGGAAGCAGATTAGTATCCACTTTAGAGACATGCACCTACGTTTCATTTATGAATAAAAAAAACGAGGGTCAAACCGATGGAGAACATCACCATCTGCTTTGTGAGTCGCACAACTATGCCAATTGCGTCACCTATTCTGTGTTACCGCGAGTCAAACCACGTATTCCGGGAATATATACGCTGAACACTATTGGAAATAGACGCACTGATTGACGGTTTATAAATTAACGGTGAACGACAAGCCGTTAAAGTAGGTTTCCAATTGGTATAAAGTCAAACTTTCACTGAAGACATTAACCTCCCAAAGCCAAACGTGGTGTATTTAAAGTATAACAAGGTGTTCAGAGGAACGAACGCTTATACATTTTAGAGCCGAGTTCCTTAATTCGATGAATGACATAGACGATCAAGGATCAAACGGCTCGGGGGCGATGCCTCCTTCTCTGAGAGACGAACGGTTGCGTTAATAGCTCCAAGTATCCAGCGATTCCGAAGTTCAAACCAGGTATACCGGGAGTCAATCCGCTGAACAGTGGTGGAAATAGACACAGTAGTTCACGGTATACATATTAAAATTGAGCGTCAATCCGTTTGAGAACATTACCAATTGTTATAAAGTCAAACGTTCTACCGATGTCGTTCCGCTCCGAAATATTAACCCGCTGTATTGAGAGTATAACTTAGTGTCCTCAGAATGAAATTAGTATTCATTTCAGTGACAGCCACCTATACTTCATGTACGAATTCGAAGGACAATGGTCAAACCGTTCGAGAACGTTACCACCTTCTGTGAGGGTGGAACGTCTAGATCAATAGCTTCGCATATCCTGTGAATCGGAAATGCAAATAAGGTATTCCGCAGGTAAACCCACTCATCCGTATGGGCAATAGACACCTTAATTAACGGTTTGAATATTAAAGCGGGTCATCAATTCCTTGTAAAATATTTCCTATTCCTGTAGGGTTATATTCCTTACGGAATACCTTATTCCCTGAAAAAGTGACCCGCTGTTTGGAGAGTATAGCACCTTATTGCGGGGTACGGACTAGTTTTCATTTCTGTGACGGCTACCGTAAGTTCATTATGAATAAGGAGATCGTGGGTCAAACCGCACGAGAAGCCAACACCTTCTATGCGAGACGAACGGCTGCGTAAATACCTTCACCTGTACTTGTGATTCCGAGAGACAAACCTGGTATTCCAGGAGTGAATACTGTGGACAGCATTGGCAATAGACACCTTATTTCACGGTTTGAATATTAAAGTACAGAGTCTAGCCCTTGTATAACGTTACCTATTTGTATAGTTTAAAAAGTCTTTCCGAATACCTTATGCTCCGAGAAACTAATCCGTTATATGGACAGTATAACTTCGAGATCAGAGATAGAAATTACTATACATTTTATTGACGGGCACATGAGTATCGGTTACGAACGGTTACGTCAATAGCTTCACCCATCCTGCGATTCCGAGAGTCAGACCAGTAATACCGGGAGTAAATCCAGTGAAGAGTATTGGTAACAGACATCTTAATTCACGCTTTTGATTTTAAAATAGAGCCTCGGACAGTTTTGAAGGTTACCAATTGCTAAAAAGTCGAAAGCCATATCGAAGACCTTACCCTCCGAAAAACTAACCCGCCGTACCGACAGTATAACATCGTGATCAGAGGAAGAAATTATTAATCATTTCAGTGACGGGCACCTTAATTTCATCTATGAATCAGAAGATCGAGGGTCAAACAGATCGAGAATGTCACCTCATTCCATGAGAGCCGAACGGCTGAGTCAATAGCTGCATCTATCCTGTCATTCCGATATTCAAATCAGGTATTCCGAGAGTCAATCAGCTGTACAGTATTTGCAATAGACACGAAAATTCACGGTATTAATATTAAAGTAGAGAGTGAACCGTTTGAGATCGTTAGCATTTGGCATAAAGTCAAACGTTTTACCAGCCACCATACCTTCCGCGAACCTAACACGCTGCAGCGCGTGTGTTGCTTAGTGTAAACGGAAACAAATTACTAGACATTTTAGAAGACGGACGCCTGATTTTCATGTATGAATATAAAATGGACAGTTAAACTGTTCGATAACGATTCCAAGTTCGTTGAGAGTCGAAACGCTAAGTAAATAGCTTCCCCTATCCTGAGATTTCCGAAAGTGACACAAGGTATATCAGGAGTATATGCGCTGAACAGTATTGGCAATGGTCACCTTAATATACGGTTTGAATATTAATGTACAGGGTCTATACCTTGTTGAACGTTAGCTACTTGTATAATGACAAAAGTTTTACCGAAGACCTAACCCTCCAAGAACCTAACCAGCTGCATCGGGAGTACAACTTCGTGACCAGATATTCTAATTGGTATTAATTATGACGGCTGGCACCTTAATTTCAAGATTGCAATAGAAGATCGAGTGCCAAACCGTTTGAGAACGTTACCGCCTTCTTTGGCAGTCGAACGTCTCCGTCAATAGCTTTCCTATACTTGTGATTCCGAGAGTCAAGCGTGGTATTCCAGGAGTAAATCCGCTTAACGTTACTGACAATACAAACACTAGTTCGCGACATGCACATTAGAGTAGAAATTTAAACCGTTTGAGAACGTAAGTAATTAATACAACGTCATACTGTTTATAGCACACCATAACTTCTGGGGACATATCCCGCTGTATCGTGGACGTAACATGCCCAGTGGAACAAGTTAGTGAACGTTTTAATCATGCGCACCTTAATTTCATGTATGAATAGGAAGGACAAGTGTCATACCGTTTGAGAACATTACCACCTTTATTGGGAGTTGTACACCTGAGTCAATCGCATCACACATCCTGTGATTCCGAGATTCAAACCAGACACTCCTGGTGTAAATCCGCTGAACAGTATTGGCAATGGATTTCTCAATTTACTGCCTGAATGTTAATATACAATGTCATCCGGATGTAAAACCGTACCAATTGGTATAAAGTCAAACTTTCCACCGAAGACCATACCCTCCGAAAATCTAGCCGGCTGTATCGAGCTCACAGGAGCGTGATTAAAGGAACGAATTAGCATAAATTTTAGTGTCGGTCACATTAATTTCATTCACGAATTAGAAGGTCGAGGGACTATCTGTTCGAGACAGGTACCGATTTCTGTGAAATTCGAACAGCTGAGTCAATAGCTTCTGATATCCTGTGGCTCCGAGAGTCATACCAGGTATTCCTGGAGAAATTGCTATTGAACAGTATTGGCAATAGACGCCTTAATTGGCGGTTGGTATATTAAAGCAGACTGTCAAATCGTTGTACATAGTTGCTAATTGCCTTAAGGTCTAATATTTTACTGATTGCCCAACATTCGGCAATGCTATCCCGCCATATCAAGAGTATAACTTCGTGATCAGAGGGAATAAACTAGAATACATTTTAGTGACACCCACCTTAATTTCATGTGTGAATTTGAATATCAGGCATCAAACCGTTAGAGAACGTTACTTCCTACTTTGTGGGTCTAACGGCCAAGTCAATATCTACTCATATCCTCAGATTCTGATAGTCAAAGCTGGTCCTTCGGGTGTAAATCCGCTGAAGCATATTGGCAGTAGACACATTAATTCACAAGAATATTAAAGTCAAGTGTCAACCCGTCGGCGATATTACGTATTCGTAGTGAAACATTCTTCACACCGAACGCCTTACCTTAGGAGAACCTAACCCGCTGTATAGATTGTCTTTCTTATTGTTCATGGAAACAAATTTGAAAACATTTTCGCAGTATTACAGTGCATAGTGTAATCATTGAAGGACGTTACATATTGCTATAGAGTCAATCATCTTAAAAATTGCCTTACTTTCCGAGAAGCTAAACCGCTGTATCGAAAGTATTACTTCATGTTCATAGAAGCAAATTAGTATACATTTTGAAGATGGGCACCATATTTTCATGTATAAATTACAAGACCGTGTGTCAAACTGTTTGAGAACGGTACCACCTTCTTTAAGTATCGAAGGTCTGTGCCAATAGCTACACCTAGCCTATGATGCTGAAAGTCAAACCTGGAATTCTGGGTGTAAATCCGCTGGTCAGGTTTTGCAGTGGACACCTTACTTCACGGTTTGAGTATTTAATTGGAGAGTCAAACTGTCGGAGAACATTAACAATTGGTATACCGTTATACTTTATACCGAATAGCATACCTCCCGTGCACATAATCCGCTGTATCGAGAGTATAACTTCGTGTTCAGAGCAGCAAATTTGTTTGAATTTTAGTGATGTGTGCAACAATTTCATGTAGCAGTTAGAAGATCGGGAGCCAAACCGATCGAGATCGTTACCACCTTCTCTGAGAGACGAAATCCTAAGTCGATAGCTTCACGAATCTTGCCATTCCGAGTGCCAAGCAAGGTATTCCCGGAGTAAATCCGCTGAACGATATGGGCAATATACATCTTAATTCGCGGTACGAATATTGATGTCGACAGTCAAACGCTACGAGAACGTTATCACTTGCTAAGGAGCCGAAGCTTATGCTGCAGATCTTCCCTTCACAGAAACAACTCCCACTGTAGCGAGAGAATAAATTTGTATTCAGAGAAAGTAACTGGTACAATCCTTAGGGATGATCTCCTTAATTTCACGTACGAAATACAACATGTAGAGTCAAGCCGATCGAGAACGTTATCACCTGCTTCGAGCATCGAACGAATTGGTCCATGGCATGACCAACCCTGCGATTCCGAGTGTTAAACCAGGTATTGCTGGAGTAAATCTGCTGAACATCTTTGACAGTTGTCACCTTAACTCATGGTTTGAATATTAAAGCGGAACGTCAAGCTTTTGAAGAACGTTATCTATTGGTATACTGTCAAACGTTCCTCGGAAGGCCCTACCTTCCGTGAACGTTAGCGGCTTCATCGTGAGGGTAAGCTCGAGTTCACACAAAGAAATTAGTCTTCATTTCAGTGATGGGCACCTTAACTTCATGAAAAAGTTAGAAGATCGATGGTCAAGACGATCGAGAACGTTACCGCCCTCTTCGAGAGTCGATCGGATTACTCAATTGATCCACCTATCCTGTGATTCCGAGAGTCAAATCAGGTATTCCGAGAGTAATCCGCTGATCACTTTTGGTAATACACAGCGCAATTCACTGTATAGACATTAAAGTATTACGTCAGACAGTCGGAGAACAATACCAATTTCTATAAAGCCATTCATCTTACTAAATAACTAACAATCCGTGAAGCTAACCCGCAGTATCGAGGGCGTAACTTCGTGTTCAGAGATATAAATCAGTATGCATTTTAGTGACGGGCGGCATAATTTCACGTATGAATTATAAGATTAGTGGTCATACCATTCGAGAATGTTATCACCCTCTTTGAATGTCGAACGTCAAAGTCAATAGCTCCAACTATGCAGTGACTCCGACAGTTCCACCAGGTATTCCGGGATTAAATACGCCGAACATTTTTGGCAATATACCTAAATACACGGTCTCAATATTGAAGTTGTGCGTGAAGCCGTTTGAGGACGTTTCCAGCTGTTATGAAGTCAAACGGTTTACCAATTACCATACATTCCGCGAATATAACCTGCTGCAGCGAGTATGTTGCCTATTGAAATCGGAAACATATTGGTAGATATTTTAGCAGACGAACCCCTTATTTACATGCATGAACAGAGCAATCGGCAGTCAACCCGTTCGAGAACGATCCCAGCTTCTTTGTAATTCGACCGGCTCAGTAAATGGTTTCACGTATGTTGTGGTTCCGATAGTGACACCAGGTATACCGTGAGTAAATCCGCAGAACATTATTGGTCATAAACACCATCATTCACTGTATGAACATTAAAATAGAGCGTCACACCGTCTGAGAACGTTTCCAATTGCTATAAAGTTGAACGTTTTACCGAAGCGCTACCTTCCGCCAGTATCACCGGCTTAATCGAGAGTATAAGTTCGTGTTTACAGAAGGAAAATAGTATTCATTTCAGGAACGGGCACCTTAATTTCATGTATCAATTAGAACATCGGGCGCCAAACAGTTCGAGAAATTTGCCACCTTCTTTACGATCCGAACGGCTAAGTCAATAGCTTCACCTATCCAGGGATTCGGAGAGTCAAACCAGATCTTCCGGGAGTAAATGCCCAGTTCATTATTGGCAATGCACAACTTAATTCACGATTCGAACACTAAAGCAGGCCGTCAAACCGTAAGTGAACATTACCAATTGCTGTAAAGTCATACGTCTTACCGAAGGTCTGATCATCCGAAATACTAAACCGCTGCACCGAGTGTATTACTTCGTCGATCAGAGAGAAAAGTTATTATATATCTTTGTGACGTGCACCTTTTGTGAGATCCGAACGGCTAAATCTATGGCTTCACCTATCCTGTAATTTCGAAAGTTAATCGAAATATTCTGGGAGTAAATGCGCTGTATAGTATTAGCAATTAGCAATTACCTGAATATTAGCAGGGCGTCAAGCCATTGTAGAACAATCCATATTCGTGTAGGGCTAAATTTCATACAGAACGCCTTACCATCTGAGACGCCTAACCAGCTGTACCGAACGTGTAACTTCGTGATCAGCGAAAAACAATAGTACACACTTTAGTGATGGGCAACATAACTTCATGTACGAATTAGAAGATGGAGGGTCAAACCGCTCGTGGACTTTGCCACCTTCTGCCAGAGACGAATGGCAAAGTGAATAGTTTCACCCATCCTGCGATTCCGAGAGTCAAACCGGGTATTCAATGAGTATACCCGTTGTAGAGTATTGGCAATAAATACCTTATTTCGCGGAGTGAATATTAAAGTATATTGTCTCAATGCGTTGTAATGCTACGTGTTTAGGAAAACACATTAGGGCAAAATGTAGTTACATCACCTTATATGCATGTACGAATTGGAAGAGCGAGTGTCAAACCGTTAAACATCTTTACAACCTTCATCGAAAGACGAACTCCTAGATCAATAGCTACACCTATCCTGTGATAGACTTAGCTGTTCGCCTCGCACAGAAGGTGACAACGTTGTGTATCGGTTTGACACTCGATCGTCTAGTTTATACATCAAATTAAGATGCCCGTCACTATAATTTGTACTAATGTGTTCCTCTAAACAGGAAGTTACACTCTCGATGAAGAGGGTGATATTCGCCGAAGGTAAGTCCTTCGGTAAAACGATTGACTTTAATAAAATTGGTCACGATCTCAAACGACGTGACGCTCTACTTTAATATTCAAACCTGGAATTACGGTGTTCACTGCCAATACTGTTCAGCGGATTTACTCCCGGAATATTTGTTCACTCTCTACGAATCACAGGATAGGTATGGTTATTGACTTAGCTGTTCGTCCGCACAGAAGGTGGTAGTGTTCTCGAGCGGATTG
>NIJG01000396.1:72386-88943 GCA_002201625.1 Euglossa dilemma
CTTCTTTAGTATGCATTCCGTGAATTAAGGTATCTATTGCAAAAACTCTTCAGTGGACTTAGTTCCGGAATACCTGGTTTGACATATGCAATCACAGGATTGGTGAAGTTGCTGACTTAGCCGTTCGATTCTCAAGCAAGGTGGTATCGCTCTCGAGCTGTTTGGCCATGCATCTTCTGACCCCTACATGAAGATAAGCTGCCCGTCTCTGAAATGAATGCCAATATCCTTCTGTGAGCACGAACTTATACGCTCTATGAAGCCGCTGCGGTTCGTGGATGGTGAGGCCATCGCTATAACGTTTTACTTTATAGCAGGTAGTACCTTTCTTAAAGGGCTTGACGCCCTATTTTAATATTCAAGTCGTGAAACAAGGTGTTTATTACCAATACTCTTAAGCGGACTTTCTCCCGGGACACCTGGTTTGACACTCGGAATCGCAGGATTGATGACGCTATTGACGTAACCGTTCGACTCACAAAGGAGGTGGACACGTTCTGGATCGGTTTGCACACGGTCAACATGTTCAATATGATATTATGGTCCCGGTTACTAAAATGTATACAAATTTCTTCCTCTGAGCAACGTGTTGAACTCTCGGTATAGCGCGATATCATTTCGGAAGGCAAGGTCTTCAGTAAAACGATTGTCTGATAACCATTTGCTTGCTATCTTAAATGGATTGACGCTCCACTTAAACATTCAAACCGTGAATTCAGTTGTCTATTGCCAATTGTGCACAGGGCATTTACTCCAGGAATAACTGGTTTGACTCTCGGAGTCATAGGCTATATGAAGATATTGACATAGCCGTTCCACAATCAAAAAAGTGGTATCGTTCTCGAACGGTTTGATACTCGATCTTCTAGTTCATATATGAAAATAAGGCATACTTCTGATATAATATCTACTAATTTGTTTCCGTAAGCAATAAGCATGACACTCGCTACTGCGAGCTCGTTCTTGCAAGGCAAGGTATCCGGTAAAATGTATGATTTTTTATCATTTGGTAATATTCTCCGTTGAATTGATTTTCTACTTTAATATTCATATAGTGAAATAAGGTGTCTATTGCCAATACTATACAGCGGATTCTCTCCCGGAATAACTGGTTTCATTCTCGGAATATCAGGATATGGCAAGCTATTTACTTAGCCGTTCGTCTCCAAAAGAAGGCGGTAAAATTCTCCATAGGTTTGACATTCGATCTTCTAATGCATACGAGAAATTAATCTGGCCGTCACTAAAATGTATACTAATTTGCGTCTCAGAACACGAAGCATGGCGCTCGCTATAGCTAGTTAGGTTCATGAAAGATAAGGCCTTCGGTAACACGAGTGGCTTTATTCCAATTGGTAACGCTCTCAAACGATTTGACTCCCTACTTTAATATTCAAACAGTGAATTAAGGTGTCAGTTTCCTATACTCCTCAGCGGATTTACATTCGGATTACCTGATTTGACTCTCAGAATCACGCGATAGTCGATGCTATTGTCGTAGACGATCCACTCCCAAAGACGGTGAGAACGGTCTCGAATGGTTTGGCCCACGATTATTCTATTCAGACATGAAAATAAGCTGCCAAACACTCCATTGTATACTACTTTGTTTCCGCTTACAGTAAGCAGCACACACGCTGCGGAGCGTTAGCTTCTCGGACGTTAGGGCCTTCGTAAAAGAGTATGACTATATATCTGTACGTAACGTCCTCCCTCGGTTTGACTCTCTACTTTCTTGTTCATAACGCGAAATGAAGTATCTTTTGCTAAAACTGTTCAGTGTATTTAATCCCGGAACACATGGTTTTACAATCGGAATCCAAGCACAGGTGAAGCTATTGCCGTTCGAATATCAAAGATGGTGCTATCGTTCTCGAGTGGTTTGGCCCTCTGTTCTCTTGGTTCATATATGAAATTAAGGTGCTGGGCAATGATATGAATACCAATTTCCTTTCATGATCTCGAAGCTATAATCTCCTTGAGGCGGATGAGTTTCGCTGAAGATAACACCTTCGGTAAAGTGATTGCCCTAGTCCAATTCGCAACTCCCTGAAACGGTTCGACGCACATCTTTAATATTCAGACCGTGAATTGTGGTGTCTGTTGGCAATGCTGTACAGAGCATTTACTTCATGAATACTTGGTTTGACAATCGAAATCACAGGATACGTTGATCTATTGACTTAGCCGTTCGCGTCCCACAGAAGGTGGCAATGTTCTCGGTCGGTTTGACCCTCGATCTTCTAATTCGTACATGAATTTAAGGTGACGTTACTAAATAGGATACTGATGTGTTCCCCTATACACGTAGCTATACTCTCGATGCGATGGGATAGCTTCAGGCACGGCATGGCATTCGGTAAAACGGTTGAATTTATAGCAATTAGTAACGTTCTCACGCAGTGTGACGATCTATATTAATATTCACTCCGCGAATTAAGGTATCTATTGCCAATAATCTTCAGCGGATTTACTCTATGATTACCTGGTTTGACTCACGGAATCACAGGATAGGTGGAGCTATTGACTTATCCGTTCGGCTCTCAAGGGGTTTGGTAACGTTCTCGAACGGTTTGACCATCGCCCATCTAATTCACGCATGAAATGAAGGTGCCTGCCGTAGAAATGAGTACTAATATGTTTTCTGAACACGAAGTTATACTCTCGATGTAGCGGGTGAGTTTCGCTGAAGGTAAGGCCTCCGGTAAAGCGTTTGACTCTATAACAATTGGTAATGTTCTCAAATGGTGTGACGCTCTATTTTAATTTTCATGCCGGGAATTAACGTGTCAATTGCCAATACTGTTCAGTGGATTTACTCCTGGAATACCAAGTTTGACTCTCGGATTCACACGAAAATGTGAAGCTATTGACAATGCCGGTCGAGTCTCAATGAAGTTGATAAAGATCTCGAACAGTTTGACACTGGATCTTGTAATTTATACATGAAATTAAGGTGCTGTCACTGAAATGTGTACTAATTTGTTTCCCTGACCCCGTAATTGTTATCACAAAACAGAGGGTTATGTTCTCGGAAGATATGGTATCCGGTAAGGGGTATGACGATATACCAATTGGTAACGTTCTCCAGCTGTTTGACTCTGTACTTTAATATTCACGCAGGATGTTGAGGTGTTTATTGCCAATAGTGTTCAGCGCATATACTCCGTGAGTACCTGCTTAGACTCTCGGAATCAAAGGATAGCTGCAGCTATTGACATAAATGTTCGACTTTCCCGGAAGGAGGTAAGGTCCTCGAACGGCTTGTCTCTCCATTTTGCTATTCTTACATGAAAATAACGTGCCAGTCTACTAAAATTTCTAGTAGTTTCATTCCGTGGACATTGAGCAACGCACTGGTTAGAGCGGGATAGGTTCTACTATGGTCAGGTATTCGGTATGAACAATAACATTGTACGAAGTGGTAATGTTCTCCGTCGGTTTGACTCTCTACTTTAATATTCAAACCGTGAATTATAGCGTCCATTGCCAATATTGTTCAGCGGATTTACTTCAGGAATATCTGTTTACACTCTCCGAATCACAGGATAGGTGAAGATATTGACTTAGCCGTTCATCTCCCACAGAAGGTAGTTACGTCCTAGAACGGGTTGACACTTGATCATGTAATTCATACATGAAATGAAGGCACCCGTGACAGAAATGTAGAATTGTTTCCTTCTCTTTGCATGAAGTTACGCTCTTGAAACCGCTGGTTAGCTTCTCCGAGGGTAATGCCGTCGGTAAAGTGTTTGGCTTCATACCAATTGGCAGCGCTCTAAATCACTTTGACGCTATAGTTTAATATTCAAAACGTGAAATGAGATGTCAATTGCAAATATTCGTCAGCGGACTTACTCTCCGTTTTCCGTGGTTGCCTATCGGAATCGCAAGATTGGAGAAGTTAATGACTTATCAGTTCCACTCTCATAGAGGGTGGTAACGTTCTGAAACGATCTGACGCTCTATTTCAATATATACACCGTGATCGGAGGTGTCTATAATCAATACTGTTCAGCGGATTTACTTCCGGAGTACCTGGTTTGACTCTCGAAATCACAGGAAAGGTAAAGCGATTGAGCTAGACGTTTGAATGCCAAAGAAGGTGGGAACGATATAGAACGGTTTGACATTCCATCTTCTCATGCATACATGATATTAAGATGCCCGTCACTAAAATGAGTACTAATTCGTACTCCTGAACACAGTGTTTTACTCTCGATACATTGGGGCAGTTTTCCGAAGGGTAAGGCATTCTGCAAGATGTGTGTTCCTACTCGAATAGGTAATGTTCTACAACGGCTTAACGGCCTGCTTTAGCATTCAAACCGTGAATTGAGGTGTCTATTGGTAATACTGTTCAGCAGTTTTAGTCAAGGAATACGTGGTTTGTCCGTCGGATTCACAGGATAGGTGAAGCTATTGACGTAACTGTGCGTCTAGTGAAGCAAGTGGTACCGTTTTCTGAAAGGATAGAATCTCGAATTTAGTATCCGTACCTGAATATGAGGATTCCGTCTGGAAAAATGACTACTACTTCAAGTCCGTGACCCCTGAGCGAAATACTCGCTATAGCGTGTTAGTTTCTCGTACGGTAATGCCTTCGGTAAAAAGTTTGTCTCTATACCAATGGTTACCGCCCTGCAATGGATTGACTCCCTACATGTATATTCATGCCGTGAGAAAGGGTGTATATTGACAATTCTGTTCAACAGATTTACTCCTCGAGTACCTGCTTTACTCTCGGAATCGCATGATAGGTGAAGCTATTGAATTATCCTTTCGATCCCCAAAGAAGGCGGTCAACGTTCCCGAACTGTTTGATACTCGATCCACTTTTATATACGTAAAACTAACCCCCACGCCCGTCACTAAATTGTATACTAATGTGATTCACTGAACCAGCAGTTATGCTCTCGATACAGCGGGATACGTGTACTGATACGTATACTAAGATGTACTGTAAGAAGTTTGACGTTATGCCAATTGGTAGAGTTCTCCTACGGTCTGTCTCTATACTTTGATACCCATTCCGCGAAGTAAGGAGTCTATTGCGAATACTGTTGATCGGATTTTCACCCGGAATACATAGCTTATCTCTCGAAATCACAGGAAAGGTGACGCTATTTCCTTAGCCATTCGACTATCAAAAGAGGCGGTAACATTTTCGGACTATTTGACCCTGCATCTTCCTGTTGATATTTGCAATTAAAGTGTCCATCTGCTAAAGCGTCTCCTAATTTGTTTCCTTCAACACTAAACAAGACACTCGCTGCGGCGGTATAGGTTCTCGGAGGGTAAGGAATCCGGTAAAATATTTGACCCTATACCAGTAGGTTACATTCTACGATGGCTCGAATCTGTATATTACTATTTATTCCGTAAATTAAGGCATCTAGTACTAATACTATACTGCCGATAGACTCTCGGAATTCCTGGTCTCACTCTCGGAATAACAGGGTTTGTTGAAGCTATTGACATATGAGTACGACTCTCAAGGAAGATGCTACCGTTCTAGAACAGTTTGACTCTCGATTTTGCTATCCATATGTGCCACAGACCTGTCCGTCTGTTGAAATATCTACTCATTTGTTTCTGTGAACAATAAGATAGGCACTCATTAGACCGGGTTATGTTCTCTGAGGGTAAGGCCATTGGTAAAACATTTGATTTTACAGCAATTGGTGACGTTCATAAACGGTTTATCCCCGTACTTTAATATTCACACCGCAAACTAGGATGCCTACCGCCAATACTCCACAGCGGATTTGGTACCGGGATGCGTGGCTTCACTCTTGGATTCGCTGGATAGTTGAAGCTGTTGATTTAACCTTTCGACTGTCAGGGAAGTTGGAAACGATCTCGAACTGTTTGACCGTTCGACCTTCGGTGATGTATTTGACGTAATAACAAGTGGCAACGCNAGCGGGTGAGTTTCGCTGAAGGTAAGGCCTCCGGTAAAGCGTTTGACTCTATAACAATTGGTAATGTTCTCAAATGGTGTGACGCTCTATTTTAATTTTCATGCCGGGAATTAACGTGTCAATTGCCAATACTGTTCAGTGGATTTACTCCTGGAATACCAAGTTTGACTCTCGGATTCACACGAAAATGTGAAGCTATTGACAATGCCGGTCGAGTCTCAATGAAGTTGATAAAGATCTCGAACAGTTTGACACTGGATCTTGTAATTTATACATGAAATTAAGGTGCTGTCACTGAAATGTGTACTAATTTGTTTCCCTGACCCCGTAATTGTTATCACAAAACAGAGGGTTATGTTCTCGGAAGATATGGTATCCGGTAAGGGGTATGACGATATACCAATTGGTAACGTTCTCCAGCTGTTTGACTCTGTACTTTAATATTCACGCAGGATGTTGAGGTGTTTATTGCCAATAGTGTTCAGCGCATATACTCCGTGAGTACCTGCTTAGACTCTCGGAATCAAAGGATAGCTGCAGCTATTGACATAAATGTTCGACTTTCCCGGAAGGAGGTAAGGTCCTCGAACGGCTTGTCTCTCCATTTTGCTATTCTTACATGAAAATAACGTGCCAGTCTACTAAAATTTCTAGTAGTTTCATTCCGTGGACATTGAGCAACGCACTGGTTAGAGCGGGATAGGTTCTACTATGGTCAGGTATTCGGTATGAACAATAACATTGTACGAAGTGGTAATGTTCTCCGTCGGTTTGACTCTCTACTTTAATATTCAAACCGTGAATTATAGCGTCCATTGCCAATATTGTTCAGCGGATTTACTTCAGGAATATCTGTTTACACTCTCCGAATCACAGGATAGGTGAAGATATTGACTTAGCCGTTCATCTCCCACAGAAGGTAGTTACGTCCTAGAACGGGTTGACACTTGATCATGTAATTCATACATGAAATGAAGGCACCCGTGACAGAAATGTAGAATTGTTTCCTTCTCTTTGCATGAAGTTACGCTCTTGAAACCGCTGGTTAGCTTCTCCGAGGGTAATGCCGTCGGTAAAGTGTTTGGCTTCATACCAATTGGCAGCGCTCTAAATCACTTTGACGCTATAGTTTAATATTCAAAACGTGAAATGAGATGTCAATTGCAAATATTCGTCAGCGGACTTACTCTCCGTTTTCCGTGGTTGCCTATCGGAATCGCAAGATTGGAGAAGTTAATGACTTATCAGTTCCACTCTCATAGAGGGTGGTAACGTTCTGAAACGATCTGACGCTCTATTTCAATATATACACCGTGATCGGAGGTGTCTATAATCAATACTGTTCAGCGGATTTACTTCCGGAGTACCTGGTTTGACTCTCGAAATCACAGGAAAGGTAAAGCGATTGAGCTAGACGTTTGAATGCCAAAGAAGGTGGGAACGATATAGAACGGTTTGACATTCCATCTTCTCATGCATACATGATATTAAGATGCCCGTCACTAAAATGAGTACTAATTCGTACTCCTGAACACAGTGTTTTACTCTCGATACATTGGGGCAGTTTTCCGAAGGGTAAGGCATTCTGCAAGATGTGTGTTCCTACTCGAATAGGTAATGTTCTACAACGGCTTAACGGCCTGCTTTAGCATTCAAACCGTGAATTGAGGTGTCTATTGGTAATACTGTTCAGCAGTTTTAGTCAAGGAATACGTGGTTTGTCCGTCGGATTCACAGGATAGGTGAAGCTATTGACGTAACTGTGCGTCTAGTGAAGCAAGTGGTACCGTTTTCTGAAAGGATAGAATCTCGAATTTAGTATCCGTACCTGAATATGAGGATTCCGTCTGGAAAAATGACTACTACTTCAAGTCCGTGACCCCTGAGCGAAATACTCGCTATAGCGTGTTAGTTTCTCGTACGGTAATGCCTTCGGTAAAAAGTTTGTCTCTATACCAATGGTTACCGCCCTGCAATGGATTGACTCCCTACATGTATATTCATGCCGTGAGAAAGGGTGTATATTGACAATTCTGTTCAACAGATTTACTCCTCGAGTACCTGCTTTACTCTCGGAATCGCATGATAGGTGAAGCTATTGAATTATCCTTTCGATCCCCAAAGAAGGCGGTCAACGTTCCCGAACTGTTTGATACTCGATCCACTTTTATATACGTAAAACTAACCCCCACGCCCGTCACTAAATTGTATACTAATGTGATTCACTGAACCAGCAGTTATGCTCTCGATACAGCGGGATACGTGTACTGATACGTATACTAAGATGTACTGTAAGAAGTTTGACGTTATGCCAATTGGTAGAGTTCTCCTACGGTCTGTCTCTATACTTTGATACCCATTCCGCGAAGTAAGGAGTCTATTGCGAATACTGTTGATCGGATTTTCACCCGGAATACATAGCTTATCTCTCGAAATCACAGGAAAGGTGACGCTATTTCCTTAGCCATTCGACTATCAAAAGAGGCGGTAACATTTTCGGACTATTTGACCCTGCATCTTCCTGTTGATATTTGCAATTAAAGTGTCCATCTGCTAAAGCGTCTCCTAATTTGTTTCCTTCAACACTAAACAAGACACTCGCTGCGGCGGTATAGGTTCTCGGAGGGTAAGGAATCCGGTAAAATATTTGACCCTATACCAGTAGGTTACATTCTACGATGGCTCGAATCTGTATATTACTATTTATTCCGTAAATTAAGGCATCTAGTACTAATACTATACTGCCGATAGACTCTCGGAATTCCTGGTCTCACTCTCGGAATAACAGGGTTTGTTGAAGCTATTGACATATGAGTACGACTCTCAAGGAAGATGCTACCGTTCTAGAACAGTTTGACTCTCGATTTTGCTATCCATATGTGCCACAGACCTGTCCGTCTGTTGAAATATCTACTCATTTGTTTCTGTGAACAATAAGATAGGCACTCATTAGACCGGGTTATGTTCTCTGAGGGTAAGGCCATTGGTAAAACATTTGATTTTACAGCAATTGGTGACGTTCATAAACGGTTTATCCCCGTACTTTAATATTCACACCGCAAACTAGGATGCCTACCGCCAATACTCCACAGCGGATTTGGTACCGGGATGCGTGGCTTCACTCTTGGATTCGCTGGATAGTTGAAGCTGTTGATTTAACCTTTCGACTGTCAGGGAAGTTGGAAACGATCTCGAACTGTTTGACCGTTCGACCTTCGGTGATGTATTTGACGTAATAACAAGTGGCAACGCAGTAAAACGGTTTAACGCTCTACTTCAATACACAATCCATGAATTATGGTATCAATTGCTAATACTTTTCGGCGCATTTGCTCCTGGAATATCTCGTTTGACTTTCGGAATCACTGATGTATGAAGCCATTGACTTAGCCGTTCGAATCTGAAAGAAGGTGGAAACTTCCTCGAACGGTTTGACCGCCTATCCTCTTATTCAAAATGAAAAGATGGTCCCCGTCACCAAAACATTTAAAAATTTGATTCTTTGAGCACGCAGTTATACTTTCTATGAAGCGGGTGTTGTTCCCGGATGGTACGGTCTTCGGAAATACGTTTGACTTTATATCAACTGGTAACGTTTAAAATCGGTTTAAGGCTCAATTTTAATATTCAAACCGTGAACAAAGGCGCCTATTGCCAATTCTGTACATCGCATTTGCACCCGGAATATATCATATGACTTTCGGAATCTCAGGATATATGAAGCTATTGACTTACCCGTTCGAATTTCAAAGACGACAGTAACTTTCTCGAACGGCATGACACTCAATTTTCTTATTCATACATGAAATTAATGTGCGCGTCACTAAACTGTCTTCTATTTTGCTTCTCTGAACACGAAGATATACTTTGGAATCGGCGGGTTAGTATCGCTGAAGGTTAGGCTATCTGCAAATTGTTTAACTCTACACCTGTATGTATCGTTCTACACTGGCTTGACTCTGTACATTAGTATCGGTACAGTAAATTGAGCAGGCCGATGCTAATGCTGTTCAACGGATTTACTCGCGTATTAACTGTTTTGCCGCATGGAATCACACGATATGTGAACCTACTGTCTTAGCCGTTCGACCCTCAAAGAAGGTGATAACGTTCTCGAACGGTTTGACGCTCGATCCTCTAATTCATACACAAGGACAATGTGCCCGTCACTGAAATGAATATTAATTTCTTTCTGTGAACACAAAGCTATACTCTCCATGAAGCGGGTGAGGTTATCTGAAGGTAATGCCTTAGGTAAAATGATTGACGTCATAGCAATAGGTAACGTCCTCAAACGGTTTGACGCTCTATTTTGATGTTCAACCCGTGAATTAGAGTGTCAATTGCCTATACTGTTCAGCAGAGTAACTTCCGGAGTACCTGCTTTGCATCTCCGTATCACAGGATAGGTGAAGATATTGACCTAGGCGGTCATCTCTCATAGAACATTGTAGCATTCTCGTATGGTTTGGGGCTCTATATTCATATTCAGGCTGTAAATTCTGGTGTCAATTACCAATAGTGAACAGTTTATTGACTCTCCGTATGCCTGGCATGAGTGTCGGAATCATAGGGCAGGTAAAACTATTGACTTATCCGTACCACTATCAAAGAAGGCATTAACGTTCTCAAACGGTTTGACCCATACATTCTAATTCATGCATAATATTAAGGTGCTTGTCGCGAAAATGTATACTGGTTGGTACCTCTGAGCGCGATGTTATACTCTCGATACGGCGGGTCAGTCTTCCGAAAAGTAAGTCGATCTGTAAGTAGTTTAACCCTACAGGAATAGGTAATCCTGTACATCGGCTTGACCGCATGCTGAACAGCGACGTTACTCCCGGAATAGCTGGTTTGATCTTCGGAACCACACGCTATTGGTAGGTATTGACTTAGCCGTTCGACTCTCAAAAGAACGTTCTCGAAAGGTTTGCCTCTCGATCTTCTAATGGCTGTTTGATAATAAGGTGTGCCTCTGCCAAAATGTCTACTAATTGGTTTCTGTGAGCAGTTAACATGACACTCGCTACGGCGTGTTTGGTTCATGGAAGCTAATGAGTTCGGTAAGAATATTGACTCTATACCAATTGGTAATGTTCACCGACAGATGGATCATCCACTTTAATATTCTTACCCAGAAATAAGGTGTCTATTGCCAATACCGTACAGCGGATTTTATCCCGTAATGACTGATTTGACTCTCGGAATCACAAGATATGTGAAGCTACTGACTTAAGGGTTCGTCTCTCCTAGATGATGGTAACGTTCTCGAACGGTCTGACCCATGATCTTCATATTCATACATGAAATAAAGGTGCCGCCGCTAAAATGTATACTAGTTTACTTCTCTGAGTACGTAATTATAGTATCGATACTACCGGATATTTTCGCGGAAGGCATACCATTAGGTAATACGAATGACTTCATACCAATTGGAAATGTTCTGCGAGGGGTTGACTCTCCACTTTAATATTTATACCGCGAATTGATGTATCTATTGAGAATTCTAATCAGCGCACTTACTCCCGGAATACCTGGTTTGACTCTCGGAATTACAGGAGACGTGAAGTTATTCACTTAGCCTTACGGGCCACATGCAAGGTCGCAGTGTTCTCGATAGATTTATCTCTCGATTACGATATTTATTCATGAAAACTTGGTGCTAGTCTGCTATTATGTCTACTAATTTGTTTCAGTGAACGATATGCAAGACGCTCGCCACAGAGGATTAGGTTCTCTGGAAGGTTACGTATTCGGTAAAAGAAATGACTTTATACGAATCAACAATGATCGCCGACGGCTTCATTCTCTGCTTTAATATTCATACTGAGAAGTAAGGTGCCTATTGCCAATAGTGCACAGCGGAATTACTCCCGGAATACCTGGCTTGATTCTCGGAAACACAGGATAGGTGAAGTTATTGACTTAGCCGTTCGACACCCAAAAGAGGTGGGAACGTTCTCGAAAGGTTTGGTTCTCGATCTTCGAATGCATGTTTGAAATTAAGGTGTGCTTCAACCATAATGTCTATTAATTTGCTTCCGTGGACATTAAGCAAGTCACGCGTTACAGCGGGTTAGGTTCTCCAAGGGTTAGGTATTCGGTAAAAACAATGATGTTGTACGATCTGGTATTGTTCTCCGACGGTTTGACTATATACGATAATATTCATACCGCGAAATACTGTGTCTATTGCAAGGAGGGTCGGCGAATTTACCACTGAACTGCCTCATAAGACTTTTGGAATTTTGGAATACATGAATCTATTGACTTAGCCGTTCGGCACCCAAAAATGGTCGTACCGCTGTCGAACGGTTTGACACTGGATCTTCTAATTCGTAAATGAAATTATGGTGCCCTAAAGGGAATTCTAATTTCTTTCTCCGAACACGAAGTCATACACTCGATACAGCGAGTCAGGTTCTCGGATGGTAAGCTTTCGGTAAACCGATTGTATTTATACCAATTGGTAACTGTCTCAAACGAATTGTCGCTCTACTTTAATAATATAGACGCGAATAAAGGTGGTCATTGCCAATTCAGTACAGCAGATTTACTCACGGAATATCTGGTTGACCTCTCTGAATCAGAGTATCGGTGAAGCTGTTGACATAGCAGTTCGAATCGCAAGGAATGAGGTAACGTTCTGGAACGGTTTGATCGGCGACCTTCTAAGTCATTCATCAAATTCTGGTGCCTTTCGCTAGAATATATAATAATGTCTTTCTCTGTACACGAAGTTATACTCGCGATACTGAGGTTCAGCATCTCGGAAGGTAAGGCGTTCGGTTAAAGTTTGTCTACATTCAAATCGGTAATACTCTGTGACTGTTTGACGCTCTACTTTAACCAATGTCAATTGTTTCACCTATCCTGTCATACCGAGAGCCAAACCAGGTATTCCGGGAGCAAATTCAATGATCAGTATGGGCAATAGACACTTTATTTCACGGCTTGGATATTAAAACGGAGCGTCAATCCATTTGACATCGTTATCAATTGATATAAAGTAATTCCTCTTACCGAATACCATACTTTCCGAAAAGCTATCCCGATGTATCGAGAGTATAACTTCGTGTTTAGAGACGCACATTTGTATACATTTTTGTGGCCGCACCTTAATTCCATATATGAATTACATGATGTAGTGTGAAACAGTTCGGGAACGCAAGAACCCACTTTGAGATTCGAACGTCTACGTCAACAGCTTCACCAATCCTGAGATTCCAAGATTCGAACTAGGTATTCAGGGAGTAAATCAGATGCACAGTATTGGCATCATACACCCTAATCCACGGTATAAATCTAAAGCTGCAGAGAAAAACCGTTGTAGGACGTTACGAATTGCTATTGGGTCAAACCTTTCACCAAAGGCCTTACCTTCCGAGAAACTAACACACCGCATGGCGAGAATAACTACGTATGCAGTCAAGCCAAATAGTAAATTAGAAGTTCGGGAGTCAAACCGTTCCAGATCTTTGCCACGTTCGCTGTGAGTCTAGCGAGCAAATCACTAGCTTCACATATACCATGACTTCGAGGGCCAAACACGGTATTCCTGTAAAATATCCGCTGAGCAGTATTGACAATAGTAACATTAACTCACGGTATGTATGATAAAGTAGGGAATCAATCCGTCGAGAACATTACGAATTGATATAAAGTAATTCCATTTACCGAATACCTGACCTTCGTGGACCCAAACCCGCTGCAGCGAGTGTCTTGCTTAGTGCTCACGGAAACAAACTAGTAGAGATATTAGCAGACGGATACATATTTCACGTATGAATAGGAACACCGAGGGTGAATCCGTCCGAAGATGGGACCGCACTCTTCGACAGTCTAACACCTTAATCAATAGCTACATCTATCCTGTGTTTTCGGAGGTCAGACCTGGTAAACCGGGAGTCTGCCTGCTGTACTGTAATGGCAGTGGACACTTTAATTCACGATATGTGTACTTAAGCAGAGAGTGAAACCGTCGTAGTATATTGCCGACTGGAATTGGGTCAAACATTTTACGGATGACCTTACTTTCGGAAGAGCTAACCAGCGGTTTCGAGAGCATAACTTCGTGATCATAGAAAGAAATTAGTCTATATTTCTGCGACCGGTGCCCTAATTTCATGTATAAATTAGAAGATGGGGTGTCAAACCGTGGGAAAACGATACCACCTTCTGTTAGTGGCGAACGACTAAATCAGTAGCTTGTCCTATCCCGTGATTCCGAGAGGCAACCCCTGAAAATGGAGAGTAATTCCGCTGAAGAATATTGGCAATGGACACTTTAATTCACGGCTTCAATATTAAAGAATATCGGCAATTGACACTTTAATTCACGGTTTCAATATTAAAGAATATCGTCAAAGTGCTTTAGAGTGTTACCAATCGGTACAAAATGAACCGTTTTATCGAAGGCCTTTCCTTCCCGCGGAACATACCGACTTCATGGAGAGTATAAGGTCGTGCTGATAGATAAAATTTGTATACATTTTAGTGGCGGGTACTTCAATTTCATGTATGAGTGAGAAGATCTGGAGGCAAACCGTTCCAGTACGATATCACCATCCTCGTGAGTCTAACAGCTAAGTCAATAGCTTACCCGATCCAGCGATTCCAAAAGTCAAACCAGGTTTTCCGTGAGTAAATTGGTTGAACGGCAATTGCATTAGACACCTTAATTCTCGGTTTGAATATTAAAGTAGAGCGTCAAACCGTTTGACATCGTAACCAATTGGTATAAAATCCAACGTCATACAGAAAGCCTTCTCGTCCGAGAAGCCATGTCACAGTGTCGAGAGCATAACATCGTGTTCAGGGAACCATGGTTGTATACATTTTAGTGACTGAACATTAAATTCATGTATGAATTAGAATATCGATGGTCAAACTGTTCGATATAATTATCACCACATAGGAGAGTCGAACAGATAAGACAATAGCTTACCCTGTCCAGTGATTCCAAAAGTCAAACCAGGTAATCCGAAAGTAAATCCGCTGAACATTATTGGTAATAATCACCTTAAGTCACGGTTTGAATGTTAAAGTCGAGCGTTCCTTCGTTTGAGAACTTCACCAATTGATGTAAAGTGAAACGTTTTTTCGAAGACCTTACCCTCCGGTAAAATTAACCCGCTTAATCGGGAGTATAACATCGTGTTCAGTGGTACAAATTAGTATACATTTTAATGACGGGCATAATATTTTCATGAATGCATAGAAAATTCGAGTGTCAAACCGTTCGAGAGCGCTATCACCAACTTTGTGGTTCAACCCGGTAAGACAATAGCTTCTGGGATCCCGTTATTTCAAGAGTCAAACCAGGTATTCCGGGAGTAAGGCCGCTGAACAGTATTGGCAATAGAGTTGGCAATGTACAGAGACAAAACTTTAGAGAAGGATACTTATTTGTCGAGAGTGAAACTCTGCACAGGGAGCCTTACGCTTCACGAACCTGACAGGCTGTATCGATAGTATAACTATGTGTTCAGAGTATCAAATTAATATACATTTTAGTGTCGCGAACCTTACTGTCATGTACGAATTATAATATCGAGTGTAATACCGTTCGAGAACGTTACGACCTTCTTTAAGAGACGAACTGCTGAGTCAATAGCTTCACCTATCGTGTGTTTCCGAGAGTCAAACCAGGTAATCCGAAAGTAAATCCGCTGAGGAGTATAGGTAATTCACACCTTGATTCACGGTTTGAGTATTAAAGTAGGGAGCCAAATCGTTTGAAAGCGCAACCAATTGGAATAAAGCCAATCGTTTTACCGAGGCCTTACCTTCCATGAACCTATCCCGCTATTGCGAGCGCCATGCTTTGTGTTCTGAGGAGCAAAGTAGTATACATATTAGTGATGGACACATTAATTTCATGCATGAATTAGAAGATCGTGGGTCAAACAGTTCGAGAACGTTTCCCCCTTCTCTGAGATTCGTACGGCTAAGTCAATAACTTCACGTTTCCTGTGATTCCAAGAGACAAACCACGTATTCAGGGAATAAATATCCGATCCAGCATAGGCATCAGATACCCCAATTCACGGAATAAATATTATAGTACAGAGTCAAACCGTTGTACATAGTGCGTACTATTAGAACGCAGTTAAACGTCCTACATGATACCTCACACTCCGAGCACCTAATCCGCCGTAGGTGGCGTCGTGCTTATTGTTCAGAGAAACAAATTATTAGACTCTTTAGTAGGCGGACATGATATTTCCTTGTATGTGTAGCAAAATCGACAGCCAGTCCGTTCGATAACGCTACCACCGTCTTTGCGAGTCGAACGTGTAAGTGACTAGCTTCACCTATCCTGTGACACCGAGAGCCAAACGAAGTACTCCGGCAGTCTATCCGCTGCACAGTATTGGCCTTATACACCCTATTTCACGGTATCAATGTTAAAGTACAAATCAAAGCCGATGTAGAACGTTACGTGTGGGGTATGTGGTCAAACTTTGTACCGATGGCCTTACCTTCCGATAAGGCTTCCAGCAGTATCGAGAGTATAACTTCTTGTTCAGAGGAGCGAATTATTATAAATTTTAGTGACGTGCACCTTAATTTCATGTATGAATTCGAAATTCGAGGGTCCAACCGTTCGAGAGCGATACCACCTTCG
>NIJG01000396.1:91552-106799 GCA_002201625.1 Euglossa dilemma
GTGAGTGAAAACGGCCATTCCTGGAGTAAGTCCGCTGATCAGTATTGGCAATAGAAACATTAATTCGTGGTACGGATATTACTGTAGAGAGTCAAACGGTTTGAGATCGCCTTCAATTTGTATAACGTCATTCTCTATATCGCATTCCTTACACTCCGGGACCATAACCCGAGGTATCGTGGGTATAACTTCGTGTTCAGCGAAACAAATTGGTAGTAATTTTCAAGACGGGCACCTTAACTTAATGTATGAATTAGGACATCAGGTGCAAAACGGTTCGAGAACATTGCCACGTTCTGTGAGAGACGAACGGATAAGTCAATAGGTTCACCTAACCTGTGATTTCGAGAGTCAAACCAGGTATTGAGAGGGTAAATGCGCTGTACAGTATTGGCAACAGATCCATTAATTCGTGGAGTGAATACAAAAATAGGGCGACACACCGTGTGAGATCGTTACTAAATACTATAAAGTCAAACGCTACCCCGAATGCCTTACCGTCGCCTATCCTGTGACACCGAGGATTGGACTTGGCATTCCGGGATTATATACAATGAACACTACTGGCATTGGACACCATAATTCACGTCATGAACATTAAAGTAGAAAGTCAAACCGTCGAAGAACGTTATCGATTCATATAATTTCATTCCTTTACCGAATACCTTACGGTAAGAGAATCTATCCCGCTATGGCGGGTGGCTTGCTTAATATTAACAGAAACAAGTTCGTAAACATTCCAGCAGGCGGACACGTTATTCCCATGTATAAATAGCAAAATCGAGGGTCAAGCTGTACGACAACGCAACCACTCTCTTTTAAAGTCTGTCGGCTTCGTCAATAGCTTCACGTATCCTGCAATCCGGAGAGTCAAAACCGGTATTTCTGGTGTAAGTCCAATGAAGAGTATTGGCAATTGACACCTTAATTCACGGCATGAATATTAATATAGTGAGTCATACCGGTGGAGACCATTACCAATTCGTATAAAGTCATTCGTTTTACCGGATACCTTACCGTCAGGGAAAATAACCCGCTGCATCGAGGGGATAACTCCGTGTTCAGACAAGCAAGTTAGATTACATTTTAGTGGTTGGCACCTTTATTTCACGTATGAATTAGGGGATCGAGAGTCAAACAGATCGAGAGCGTTACCACCTTCTTTGAGTATTGAACGGTTAAGTCACCTGCTTTACCTGTCCTGTGATTACGAGAGTCAAAGCAGGTATCCCGGAACTGAATCCGCTGATCACTATTTTCACTGGGCACTTCAATTCACGGTTAAAAAATTAATGAAGATCGTCAGTCCGTTTGAGAACGTTACCAATTGCTATAAAGTCATACGTCTTACCGAAAGCATTACCGCCCGAGTAGCTAATCTGCAGTGTCGAGAGTATAACTTCGTGCTTAGAGAAACACATTAATATACATGTTAGTGACGGGCAGCTTATTTTGATCAATGATCTTNAACGTTGGCCTTACCTTCCGGGAAGATAGCCCGCCGTATGGTGAGTATATCTACGTGTTCAGAGACGGCATTAGTACGATTAGTACACATTTTAGTGACGGGCACCTTAATTTCATGTAGGAACTAAAAGACCGATGATCAAACAGCTCGGGAAAGTAACCGCCTTCATTGAGAGTCGAACGGCTGAGTCAATACCATCACTTACCCTGTGATTCGTAGAGACTGGCCAGGTATCCCGGGAGTTAGTCCGCTGTACATTGTTGGCATTTAACACATTAATTCACGGTTTGAATATTAAAATACAGCGTTAGACCGTTTGAGAACGCTGACGAATCCCATAAAGTCAAACACTTTACCGAAAATCATGCCATCCCGAACCTCACCTGCGTCATCGAGCGTATGACTTCGCGTTCAGAGAAGGAAATTAGTATTCATTTCAGTGAGGGGCACCTTAATTTCATGTATGAATTAGAAGATCGGATTGCCATACTTTTCGGGAACATTACCACTCTCTCTGAGATTCGAACGGCTATAACAATAGCCACACCTATCCTGTGTTTCCGAGAGTCACACCATATATTCCCGGAGAAAATTCGCTGAACAGCAATGGAAATAAGCACCTCAATACACGGTATGAGCATTAAAGCAGACTGCCAAACCGTTTTAGATCGTTACCTATTGCTATAAAGTCAAACGTATTACCCAAGACCGTACTCCCTGAATAATAAAGCCGCTGTATCTAGAGTATGTCTTCGCGTTGAGAGGTATGAATTAGTATACATTTTAGTGACTGGCACATTAATTTCATGTATGAATCTTAAGATCGGGGGTCAAACCGCTCGAGACCGTTACCACCTGCTACGAGATTCTAACGCCTAAGTCAATAGCCTTACATGTCCTGTCTTTCGGAGAGTCATATCAGGTATTCCTGGAAAAAATCCGCTGGCCAATCTTGGCAATTGAAGCCATAGTTCACAGTGAGAATATTAAAGCATCCCGTCAAGTCGTTGCAGAACATTACCTATTGGTATAGGGTCAAACATTTTACCGATAGCCGAAACCTTCGGAAAAGCTAACACGCCGTATCGAGAGCATAACTTCGTGTTCAGTGGAAGGAATTAGTAAACATTTTAGTGACGGGCACCTTAACTTCATGTCTGAATTAGAAGAACGTGAGTCAAAATGCTCGAAAACGTTGCCACCTTCCGTTAGACACGATCGTCTAAGTCAATGTCTTTACCTTTCATGAGATTCTGTGGTTAAAACCAGGTATTCATGGTGTAAATCCGCTGAAGGGTATTGACAATGGAGATCTTAATTCATGGCGTGAATTTTCATGTTGAGCGTCAAACCGTTTGAGTGCGTTACCAATTACTAATAAGTCAAACGTTTTACCGAAAGACTTACCGGCCGAGGAGCTATCCAGCCGTATCGAGAGAATAAGTTCGTGTTCAGCGAAACAAATTAGTAATCATTACAGGGACGTACACCATAATTTCATGTATGAGTTAGAAGATCGAGTGACAGATCGTTCGATACCGTTACCACCTTTTATGGGATTCAAGCGGCTATGTCAATAGCTTCACATATCCGGTGCTTGCAAGAGTCATAGCAGGTATTCCGGGAGTAAATCCACTGAACAGTATTTACATGGGTCACCATAACTCACGGTTTGAATATTAAAAAAGGGCGTCAAACCGTTTGAGAACGTTTCCTATTGTTACAAAGGCGAACATTCTACCACGGGTATTACACTCCGCGTACCTCACCCGCTTCATCTAGTGTGTAACTCCGCAATCCGTGGAAGAAATTAGTAATCATTTTTGTGACGGGCACCTTAATTTGAATATGAATAAGAAGATGGAGGGTCATAGCGCTGGAGGACGTTACCACCTACTTTGAGACTCGACCGGCTATGTCAGTAGCTACACTTATCCTGTGATTCCGAAAGACAAAACCAGGTATTACGGGAGTTAATCTTCTGAACAGAATTGGCAATGGGCGGTTCGATAATGAACCCAGGCCGTCAAATCGTCGGTCAACATTACCAATTTGTGTAAAGCCGTTTAGGTTCCCGTCACTGAAATGGATACTAATTTCGATCTCTGAGCACGAAGTTATTCACTCGATACAGCGATTAGGTTCTCAGAGGGTAAGATCTTCGGTAAAACGGTTGACTTTATTCAAATTTGTATCATTCTCGAACGTTTTAAATTCCTAATATAATACTCATACCTCAAATTAAGGTCCCTATTTCCGATACCGCTTAGCGTATTATTCCCGGCATACCTGGATTGACTATCCGAATCGCTGGATAGGGGAAGCTATTGACTTATTAGTTCGATTCTCAAAGAGGGTGGTATCGTCTTCAAACGGTTTGACGCTATATTTTAATGTTCAAACCGTGAATGAAGGTGTTTATTACCAATAATGTTGAGACGATTTGCTTCCCGAATACATTGTTTGACACTCGAAATCGCAGGATGTGAGAAGGTATTGACATAGCCCTTCCTCTCTCAAAGATAGTGGCAACGTTCTCGAGCGGTTTGATCCTCGACATTCCAATTCATACATGTAGTTATGGAGGCTGTCACTGAAATGAATACTAATTTCTTTCTCTGAGCACGAATCCTTACTCTCAATGAAGGCGCTGAGGTTCGCGGAAAGTGAGGCCTTCGGTAGAATGATTGACTTTATAAAAATTGGTAATGTTCACAAACGGTTTGAGGCTCAGTCTTAATATTCAAACCGTTAACTAAGGTGTCCCTTGCCAATACTGTTCAGCGGATTTGCTCCCTCAACACGTGGATTGACTTTCGGAATCTCGGGATAAGTGAAGCTATTGACTTAGGCGTTCAACTCTCAAACAAGGAGGTATCGTTCTGGTACTGTTTGGCACTCTATCATCTAACTCATGCAAGAAGTTAAGGTGCTCGTCTCTAAAAGGCATCCTAGTTCATACCACTGAACACGATGTTATTCTCTTGATGTAGCGGGATCGTTTTTCGGAGGGTAAGGCATTCTGTAAGGAGCATGACCCTACACGAATGGGTAATGTTCTACTACTGTCGGTCGAACAACTTTAATATTCAAACCGTGAATTGAGGTGTCTATTGACAATGTAGTTCTGCGGACTTACTCCTGGAATACCAGGCTTCACTCTGGGAATCACGGTATGGATTATGCTGCTGACTCAGCCGTTCGACTCCCAAACAAGGTGGCAAAGATCTCGAAAGGCATGACTCCCTATATTCTAATTCATGCATGAAATTACATTGCCTTCACTGAAATGTGTACTAACTTACTTCCATGAACACGAAGTTACTCTCAATACACCGGGTTTGGTTCATGAAACGTAAAGCATTCGTAACAGAGAAGGGCTTCATACCAGTCCGTAACGTTCTACAACGTGTTGACTGTCGGCCTTAATATTCGTACCGGAAATTAAGGTGGCTATTGCCAATACTGTACAGGGCATTTAGTCCAGGAGTAACTGGATTTGCTCTCGGATGCACAGGATAGGTGCTGATATTGGCTTATCCGATCGACTCTCAGAGACGGTGGTAATGTTCCCGAACACTCTGATACTTGGTCTACTAAGCCATACATGAAATTATGGTGCACATCACTAAAATGTATACTAGTTCCTACCTTTAAGCACGGTGTTATATTCCCGATACAGCGAGTTAGTTTTTCGGTGGGTAAGGCATCCTGCAAGATGTGTGTCCCTTGACATGTATGTAATGTTCCACAACGGCTTAAGTGCCGGCTTATAATATTCATACCGTGAATTCACGTGTCCACTGCCCGTACCCATCAGCGGATTTACTTCCGAGATACCTGGTTTGCCTCCCCTAATCACTGGATAGGTGAAGCTGTTAACTTATCCGCTCGCTACCCAAGGAAGATGGTTACGTTCTCGATCGGTGTGACTATCTATATTCTAATTCATATATGAATTAAAGGTGTTGTCACTTAAATGTATGCTAATGTGCTTCTCTAAACACGAAGATAAACTCCCGATTCGGCGGATTGGCATCTCGTGCGGTAGGCTTATTTTATACCGCTTGACCTAATAGAAATTGGTAACTTTCGCGAACGGTTTGACGCCCTACTTTAAAATTCAAGCCGTGAATTATGGCTTTCATTCCCAATACCGTTCAGCGAATTTATTCCCGGAGTAAAACGTTGTACCTTCTGAATCACAGAATAGGTGATGCTATTGACGTAGTTGCGCGACACTCAACGATTGATGTTCAGTTTTCGTCCGGCCTGACTCTCGATTTTTACATTCATATATGGATATAAGGTGGTCGACTGCTATAATGTCTACTAGTTTGCTTCCGAGTACATTAAGCAAGACACACCGTACATCGCGCTAGGCTTCTCTGAAGGTAAGGCCTTCGGAAAATAGTTTGACTCTATATGAATAGGTCACGTTCTACACGGGTTTGACGCTCTACTTTAACATTCATAGCATGAATGAAGGTCTCAATTGCCAACACTTTTCAGCCGATTCAACCCCGGAGTGGCCGATGACTGTCGGAATCATAGGATATGGGAAGCTATTGACTGATCTGTTCGACTGCCAAAGGAGGTGGTATCGTTCTCCATCGCCATGACTCTCGATCTTCTAATCTATACATGAATTTAGTGTGCTCGTCACTAAAATGTATGCTAATACGCTTCTCTGAACACGAAGTTACACTCTCGATACAGCGGGATAGAATCTCCGAGGGAAAGATCTTCGGCAAAACGTTTAACTTTATACAAATTTGATCGTTCTCGAACGGTTTAACTCCCTACTTTAAGATTCCTACCGGGAACTAAGTTGCCTATTTCTGCCACATTTTAGCCGATTATTCCCAGCATTCCTGGTTTGACAGTCGGAATCACAGGGTAGGTAAAGCTATTGGCTTAGTCGTTCATCTCTCGCTGTAGGTGGTAACGATCTGGAACCGTTTGACCCACGATTTTCTAATTCATACATGAAGTGAAGGTGCCCTTCACTGAAATGGATACTAATATCTTTCTCTGGCCTTTATCATATTCTCTCTATAAATCTGGCGAGGTGCGCGGATGGTAAGATCTTCGGCACAGCGGTTGACATTATAACATTCGAAAGGCTCTCAAACGGTGTGTCGCTCTCCTTTAATATTCAACCCGCGAATTAAGGTATCTATTGCCAATACTGTTCAGCGGATTTACTCCCAGTATACCTGATCTGACCATCGGAATCAAAGGATAGGTGGAACAATTGACTTTCCCATTCCAGTCTCAAAGAGGGTAGTACGTTCTGGATTGGTACGAAAATCGTTCTTCTTATTCATGCATGAAGTTGTGGTGTCCGTCACTAAACTGAATAATAATTTGCTTCTCTGAACAAGAAGGTACACTCTCGATCCTGCGGGATACCTTCTCGGAAGGTAAGACCATCGGTAAAATGATTGAATCTACAGCAATAAGTAACGTACTTCCACTGTCTGATTCTCTACTATATTATCATACCGAGTATTACTGTGTCTATTTCCAAAACTTTCCAGCGGAATTACTCCCAGAATATATGGTTTGTCACTCAGAATGTCAGGACACGTGAAGCTGTTGACTCAGCCGTTCGACCCTCATTGAAGGTGAGAACGTACTCGATAGGCTCTTCCCATGATTTTCCTATTCATGCATGAAAGTAAGGTGCTTGCCACCAAAATGTATACCACTATATTTCTCTGCACACGAAGATATACTCTCGATTCAGCGGGATTGGTTCTCGAACGGAAAGGAAATTGGTAAATAGTTTGAATCTATACCAATAGATTATCGTTCTCCATCGCTTTGACTCTGTACTATAATACTCATACCGTGAATTAAGGTGTCAATTGGCAGTACTCTGTAGCGGAGTTACTACCGGAGTAACTGGCATGGCTCTAGGAATTACAGGACACGTGAAACTTTTGACTTAGCCATTCGACACTAAATGAGGGCGGCAACGTTCTCGAACGGCTTGAACCTCGATGTTCTATTTCATACATCAAATAAAGAGGCCCGCCCTTATGGTGTATACCAATTTGCTTCTCTGAACACGAATTTATATTCTCGCTAGTGCGGGTGTTGTTTCTCCGAAGGGAATATCTTCTGCATGAACCATGGCTCCTTAGAAAGTGACAATGTTCTCGAAGGGTTTGACTCACGACATCAACATTCGTACCGCGAATTAAGGCATCTATTGTCAATAGTGTACAGCGCATTTGCTCCCGGAATATCTCGTTTATCTTTCGGAATAACAGGATGCATCAAGCTATTGACTTAACCGTTCGATCTCCATACGTGGAGGTAACGTTCTCAAACGATTTCACGCTCTATTTTAATATTCAACCCGTGAATTTATGTGCCTATTGCCAATACTGTTCAGCGTATTTATTCCCGAAATACCTGGTTTTACTCTCGGAATCACAGGACAGGTGAAGCTGTTGACTTAGTTGCTCGGCTCTGAAAGAAGGTAGTAACATTCTCGAAGCGTTTGACTCTCAATTATGATATGCATATATGAAATTTTGTGTCAGGCTACTGAAGTGTTCCCTTATTTATTACCATGAACATTAAACATGACACTCGTTACAGCATGTAATGTTCTCTGAAGGGAGGGTTCTCACTAAAAAATGAAGCTATACCAGCACGTTGGATTCTACAACGCCTTTACTCTGTACTGTAATATTTATAACCTGAAATAGGTTTTGTAATGCCAGTGCTGTAAGACGGATTTACTTTCGGTGTATCTGGGTCGTATCTTCGAATCAAAGAAGAGGTGTAGCAATTGATGTAACCGTTCGAGTCTCAAACAAGGTGGTAACGTTTTCGAACGGTTTGACTCTCGATTTTGATATTTATGCACGAAAATGCGGTCCCCGTTTGATAGTATGTCCACTATCATTAAACATTAAGCAAGATACTGACAACAGCGTGTTATGTTCTCGGGTGGGTAGGTATTCGGTAAAATGAATGACTCTATAAAACTAGGTAACGTTCTACAACGGTTTTACTCTGTAATTTAATATCTATTACCTGATGTAGGGTGTCTAATGCCAATGCTTTCAGCGCATATATTCCAAGAATACCTGAGTTTCCTCTGGAAATAACAGGATAGGTGTAGATATTGANGAATACCTGAGTTTCCTCTGGAAATAACAGGATAGGTGTAGACATTGACTTAGCCGTTCGAATCCCAAACATGGTGATATCGATCCATAACGGTTCGATCGTCTATATTCAAATTCATACATGAAATTAGGGTGCCCATCACTAAAATGAATAACAATTCATTTCACAAAACACGAAATTATACTCTCGATACAATGGGACAGTTTCTCGGAAGGTAATGCCTTTGGTAAGAAGATTATCTATATACCAATGGATACGATAGACAACTGTTTCTCTGTACACTGTAATATTTATACCGCGGAATAGAGTTACTATTGCCAATACTGTAGAGTGGTTTTACTACAGGAATACCTGGTTTGACTCTCCGAATCACTGGATAGGTGAAGCTATTGACTCAGCGTTTTGTCTCTCACAGAAGTTGGGAACGTTGGTGAGCAGTATGACCCTAGATTTTCTATATCATACATAAAATTGAGGTGCCCGTCACTGAAATGAATATTAATTTCTTTCCGTGAACAAGAAGGTATGCTCTCGATAGAGCGGGTGATGTTTACAGAAGCTACGACATTCGGTAAGACGCATGACTGTATAACAGTTGGTAACGGTCTCAAACGTTTCGACGACCAATTTTAATATTCAATCCGTTAATTCCATGTATGCTAGAGTGTCAAGCCGTTAGAGAACGTTTTCACCTTCTATGATATTCGAGCAGCGAAGCCAATAGCTTCATATATCCTGTGTTTCCGAAGGTGATACAACGTAGTCCGGGAGTAAGCCCGCAGGTGATAATTGGCAATAGAGACCTTAATTCTCGGGATCAATAAAAACGTGTAGAGTTATCCAGTTCCAGATCGTTACATATTTGAATTGAGTTAAACTTTTTACCGATGGCCTTACTTTCGGACAAACTATCCCGCTGAATCGAGAGTATAACACCCTGTTCAGAGATACGAACTAGTATACGACTTAGTTTCGACCACCTTAACTTCATGTTGAATTAGATGATTTAGGGCAAACCGTTCGAGATCGTTTCCACCTTCTTTGAGAGTGGAACGGTTAAGTCAAAACCATCACTAATTCAGTGATTCCGAAGGTCAAACCATTTATTCCGGTAGTATAGGCGCTAGTCAGCTTTGGTAATTGACACCTTATTTCACGGTTTGATGAATAAGTAAAGCGCCTAACCGTTTGACAGTATTGCCAATTCGTATAAAGTCAAACACTTTACATATGGCCTTGCCTTCGGTGAAGCATACTCTCCGTTTAGAGAGTATAACTTCGTGTTCAAAGAGAGAAGTTTGTCTTCATTTCAGTGACAGGCACCTTAACTTCATGTATGAATTAGAAGATCTATGGTCAAACCGTTCGAGGACGTTGCCACTCTCTTTGAGATTCAAACGGCTATGTAAATAGCTTCACCTTTTCTGTGATTCGGGGAGTCACACCAGGTACTCCTAGACTAAGTACGCTGATAAATTTTGGCAATAGATATCTTAGTTTATGGATTGAATGTTAAAGTAGAACGTCAATTCGTTTGAACACGTTACCAATTGGTGTACAGTCAAACGTATTATCGAAGACCTTACCTTCTGAAAAGCTATCCCCCTGTATCGAGAGTATAACATCGTGTTCTGAGGGACGAATTAATATAGATTTTAGTAACGAGCACATTATGTTCATGTATGAATTCGAAGATTGATAGTAAAACCGCTCGACAACATTGCCACCTTCTGCGAGGTAGAACGGCTAAGTCAATAGCCTCACCTATCATGCGTTTCGGAGAGCCAGACAGGCACTTCGAGAGGGAATCCGCTGATGAGTACTGGCAATAGATACATTAATTCACGAATTGAATATTAAAGTAGTGCGTTGTACTGTTCGAGAGCGTTACAAATTGGTATAATGTCAAGCGATCTGCCGACGTCCTTACCGTCCAAGAACGTAACCCGCTGTAGCGAGTTAGTGCTCTCGGAATGAAATTAGTGGACATTTCAGCACACGGGAACCTTATTTTTGTATATGAATAGAATAATCAAGTGTTAATCATTTCGAGAACGATCCCACCTTCTTTGCGGGACGAGCGGCTAAGACATTAGTTTCCCCTAACCTGACAGTTCGATAGTCAAACGAGATAGTCCGTGAGTCAATGCAATGAACAGTACTGGCAGTAGACACCTTGTCTGGCAGTATGAAAATTAAAGTACAGACATTAATCGATGGAGAATATTAGCAATTTATATAAAGTCAGCTTTTTTTACCAATCATATTACCTACCGCAAATCTAACACGCTGCACCGAGATTGTTGCTTAGTGTTCACGTATTCAAATAAGTAGACATTTTAGCATACGGAAGCCCTATCTTCATGTACGAATAGAAAAATCGACACTCAACCCGTTCGGAAACGGTACCACATTCTTTGAGAATCGAACGGCGACGTCAATAGCTTCACCAATCCTGTAATTCCTGTAGATAAACCAGGTATTCCAGGAGTTAATCCGCTGTACAGTATTGCCAATGGACACCTTATTTCACGATATGAATATTAAACTAGAAAATCTTCTCGACGGACAACATTACCAAATTATATAAATTCAAACTTTGTCGAACAGCGAGTCGAACAGCTCGGTCAATAGCATCACCTATCCTATGATTCCGAGACTCAAACCAGGTATACCGGGAGCAATCCACTAAAACGTGTCGAAAATAGGCAACTTAATTCGCGGTATGAATATTTACGTAGAGAGTTCAACCGTTCGAGAGCGATACGAATTTGAGTAAATTTTCAACGTTTTACCGAAAATCTTGCCCTCCGAGAGCATATCCCGCTTTAGCCTGTGCCCTATTTAATGTGCACGGATACAAATTAGTAGACAAACTTTCAGGCTAACACCACATCTTCATGAATAAATATCAAAATCAAAAGCCAAACCGTTGAAGAACGTTACCACCTTGACTGAGACTCGAACGGTCAAGTCAATAGCTTCGCATATCCAGTTTTTCGGAGAGTAGAATATGGTATTCCTGGATTGAATCCGCTGAACTGTATTGCCAATAGACACCTTAATTCACTGCTTGAATATTAATGTTCCGCGACAAAATGTTTTAGATCGTTGGCAATTGGTATAAAGTCAAACACTTTCTTGATGGCCTTACATTCGGAGAGGCTTACCAGCGGTTTCGGGAGTATGACATTGTCATGGGAGGGCGAATTAGTATTCATTTTAGTGACGGCACCCTAAATTCATGTATGAATTAGAGTAACGACCGTCAACCCGTCCGAGAACGTTTCCACCCTCTTTGAGGGCCGAACGGCGAGTTCAATGGCTACGCCTATCCTGCGATTCTGAGAGTCAAATATGTTAATCCGGGAGTAAATCAGCTGGAGGCTATTGGAAATTAATACCTTAATTCGCAGTATCAGTATTAATGTAGGGAGTCAGGCTGTCGGAGGACATTACCAATTGTTATAATGTCAAACGTTTTAGTGAAGGCCGTAACTTCCGCGGACCTCACCCGCTTCATCGAGAGTATAACTACGTGGTCAGATGAACAAATTAGTAAACATTTAAGTGACGGGGACCATAATGTCATATTGAATATGAAGATCCAGGATGAAACCGTTCTATAACGATCCCAGATTCTTTAGGTAGTCGAACGGCTATGCCATCAGCTTCACCTATCCTGCGATTCCGAAAGTCAATTCATTTATTCCGAGAGTCAATCCGCTGTAGAGTATTGGCAATAGACTCCATAATTCACGGTATAAATATTAAAGTAGAAGGTCATTCCGTCGGTGAATATTACCAATTGGTATACAGTCATTCGTTTTATCGAATGCATTACCTTCCTAGAACCTTACCCGCTGCAGCGAGTGTCATGCTTATAGCTCATAGAAACAAATGAGTGGACCATATAGCAGAAGCACACCTTATTATCATATATGGATTAGACGATAGTGTGTCAAACCATTCGAAATCTTTACCACCTTCTTTAACCCTTTTAGTGCCGGGCGAAAAAGGGGTGCCTATGCGAGAATAACCGGCCGAATTTCACAGTTTTACTAGGGTTTGGGAAAATGCTCATAAAAACCAAACGAGAAACAATATTTACATGATTCGGAAAGCAATGTACTAAGGATGAAATAGAGAACAACACAGTGATACTAGTTTTTTTCTACAGATTAAAAATTATATAAATAACAAAGGTATAAATGATCATAAATGTAGTAAAAGTTGAGTTCTCTCTTACAAAACGTATTTGCATATACAAAAAGTCATATTTTCATCATAACTTTATATGGATCAATTATTATGAAGTATATACTTTGCATTTCCAATGTATTTTGTATCAAGATAGACAATATTACATAACAAAAACAAAAGATAACTCGAAGGTACATGGTGAGCGCCGGGCGGATCATCTCTTCCAACATATGTAATTGTTATACATAATATAACATTGCTGAATCAAAATTATGTTGTCGTAAATATATTTGTGATATAATTTTGCATAATACTTCATTATAATAACATAAATATTTATATTTATATATAGTAAATGTGTAAAATTTTGTTATTGTAACTCAGACAAATAATTTATTTTGCATCCGTGGCTACTACTGCACTCTCCATGTAATCCTTTATTGCACCTATTGCAAATTGCGCGTGATTTTCTTTTTGGACCACCATCCTTTCTGCTGCACACCACGCTAACTCTTTCCAGTTTTCCTGGAAGTTTTCGTACGCCTATGCGGGGCACATTTGTGGATGTTTCAGCCAATGGTGTGTCGTGTGCTATCCTCTTTGCTGCCATCCATTCTATAGTTATCGACTGAATAATATCAGTTATAAGTTCAAGTCGTGTATTGATTTTGCCGTCTGTATTTTGCTGGTGTAAAATGTAGGCATTCAACACCATTCGGGAGAAAATGGAGAAAACGACTTTTTTCCAATATTTCAGAGATCTTCTTTCATATAAGTACGAGTATAACATCATGTCTGATGTGTCTACGCCTCCCATATGTTTATTATATTCTACCACAATTGCTGGTTTTTCGACCTGTATCTGTGCACTCCTTTTCCTAGTTGCAGCTGCTATTTCTGAGCTTTTTCATGTGTGGACAAGAGTGAAACATTTTTCTTCTGAGATTTTTTGTCCCGGTATGCTAATAATAATATTTCGTTGCTTCGGGAATACTTACATGTGCCCTCCTGTAATTTCGGCTTCATAAACGGCGGAATATATTATCTATTACTGCGGATTGTGCCAGTCATGTAGGCCCCCTTTTCAAACAGTGCTCTTGCTAATGAAATACTTGTAAAAAAATTGTCTGCTACCACGTGATACCCTTTCATAAAATAATTGCCCATATTCAATAATTTATGAATCACGACGTAGCCAAGACCGTTCTTCCTTATTTCTTCCTTATTTGTTTCGTCTGTGGCTCCTTTGTAGCAAAAGAAAGATAACAAGTAATGGGTAACTGCATCAGTCAACATCCAAAACTTTATACCCCATCTATGATGCTTTTCATTCGGATGATATTGTATCAACGACGTTTGACACTTCGTGCCAACTAGCGACTCATCAATACTCATATGTTGATGAGGCGAATAGTGAAATTTGAATTTATTGTTTGCGTGGCTAACCACTGGTTCAAATTTTGCCATAGGGTCATATTCTGGGCTATCACGTGCTAGTAATTTGTTATTGTCGACGACATGGAAAAACCTACAAAGCAATTGAAATCTGTTTCGGTTAAACATTTGGCCAAACCATGGTATATGTCTATGCTTCGTTGACCAATAACTAAAAAGTGTCGGTCTATGTGTGATACCCATTTCTAAGAGAACAGCAATAAACTCCGAAACTTCTTTGGATAAATGATTCGAACGAATGTCTACGTTCTCTGGGAATGGAATTTCATACTGTCATATGTTTAACCTCAGCAATTTCCATAAATTGCGGCCGAGGATTATGTTCGCTGTCATTCGCCACGGTAACTTCACCGAAATTTTTCAGCGCTTCCTCACTATCGTTTTCTTCCAGATCTGCTTCACTATCATCTGCTTCACTATCACTATATATTCTACGTCGATTCCGACTTCTTGATATCACGATTTCGTCATCGTGATAGATCCATATCGTCAACCATTCGGACTACTACCGCGTCATCCATCACGGTGTATTTTTTAAGAAAAAGTTGGTGGCAAGATTTTTGAAATCCTGTCCTGCTGATTGTTGCTTTGTCAAAAACAACAATGTTCGACACAAGCGGAAAACAACCGCAATAACAAAAATGACGCTATCATACTGCAACTGGACGAAATATACTGTTCACAAGAACGATCGAGGAAAAAGTAACTGATCCTATGCCTCGCTGCGGCAATGCAACGTAATTTCGTGAAAATCTTCAAACGGTTGTTTATATGAAACGCTCTCGAAAAGGTCCGATAAGGGCCAAACGCCGCAGCGATTGACGCCGCAGCTTGGATGTCGCCTGAGCGGCCACCATCGGTGCTTATGTTAGATTTCGGTACCGCCAAGCGATAGGAAAAAGTCGTCGTCCACAAAGAATTAAAACGAAAAACTATTTCTTTTACTTCTCTCATAATGAAATTAGATCA